>OU898283.1:112776301-112799310 GCA_918026665.1 Diabrotica balteata
CTGCTTCTTTCACTTGTTCTATTGATAATTCTATTCTTCCTTCTACTTCTACTTGTTCATTTGTCTGTTTAAACCTTTCTCTTCATCTCTTTTCTGTGTTAATATATCTGTTCTCCAAATGCTCTACCCATGTGATCTCTGGTATTCTACTTATTATGACTTGGTTTTTTGTCGTTGTTCTTATCGTCTTTAATAGTTCTCCAGGCTTTCAAGCTCTTTGTCCCTCCTATATGGTTGTCTAGGTATTTGACATTTTTGTTCTCATGCACTATTTTTCTTTTTAACCACTTCTCGTTTGACTTTTTTATCCAAGTTTTTATTTGTTCGTCTCCCTGTTGTAATAACTTTTGATATACTTCCTTCTTTCTTTTATCTTTTCTTCCACTTAGCCTTAAGGCTTTTAGCGCTGCATCTTTCATGCAGTTTTTTATTTGTCGTATTCATCCGTCGTTGATCTGTGTCATTCGTGTAGTTTTTGTGTTAGTCTCCAGGAATAAAGTAATTTTGTGTATCGTTATCTAGATTGTCTAAGGTGTACGTAGTTCTTTCTATTTTTTCTCTGTGTTCTTTATTGATGTCTGTGTAGTTCCTGTCTACGAATAATGTATATATTTTTTCCTATTATCAGGCAGTGGTCCGAGCCGCACTCTGCTCCTCTATTCACCTTTACGTCCTGTATTCTTAACTTAGTTTGTTGTCTTGTTATGAAATAATCTATTATCGATTTGAGACCTCTTGTGTGCTGATACCAGGTGTATTTATGTATGTTCTTGTGCGAAAAAACCATTCAAAATCTTTAACTCCTGTTGTTGGCATATATTTATGAGTCTTTCTCCGTTGTTGTTAACAGTTTCTTCTCCGTGCATGCCTACCACTTTACTTTGTACTTGTTTTCCTACTCTGGCATTAAGTCTTCTCCGCATATAATCTCATGTCTATTAAGGAATTTCGTTCAGGATTTTACTAAAGTCTTCTTCAAAAGCTTCCTTTTCTTGTACTTCTATCTATACTCTTTAATCTACCGTTTAGAATTTATTTTTTCTCCCTACGCATAGTTTCAGAATAATCTGCATAAAAATATGCATAAATCTGATTTGTAGAGAACGTGGACTCACTACCAATTCAAAGATTCATCTATTATTCTCTAACTGATTAATGATACGCATTTTAATGCGACACGAATTTATATAAATCGTATCAGGTAAAGGAACTTCTTAAATCCAACCTCTGGCATTAGAATCTGATCTGGGATGATGAAATATATCTTTATTAAGTGAACGGTTGTCTTAATATGAATCAGCTTCCAAACTATCAACTGTCGAGGACAAAAAACAGATTATCCCAAGTCAAACAACACTATATCACTCTCTCTTTCGAAATGTTTAAGCCTTAAAATAGTTCCGAACTAAACAAACGAAAACGGGATTAAAATAGAAAAAAAATCGCTGTGTGTTGATGAAGTCGTACAGATATGTTTATGTAATATTTAACACCTTTTGTATTCAATTTTTAAATTAAAACTCAAATTTTATAGGATTCAATATATTGATAATTGTTTTTGTTAATGAAATATTCATTATTTTCTTTTATTATTGTTCATTTAGTGTTAATTTGGATTCAAAACAATAAAAAATCTAGACAGGAAACAATTTTTTATGAAAAGTGCATGTTTTTTACACGTGTATAATCGTTATGTCACAGAAGAAACTGGCGTAAAGTTACTTCATCTACTCTGAAACAAAATATGGCATTCCAAACAATAGCCTGAAGACTGGACAAAATCTACAATAACGACCATACATAAAAAAGGCAGCTTCCATAAATGCGACAATTATAGAACTATCTCTCTTATATCCCATGCCAGCAAGATAATGCTACATATAATCAATGAGAGACTGAAAACATTCCTTCAAAGAGAAATTCCACAAGAGCAAACTGGAATTTACCAAAGGGAGAGGCACTCGAGAACACCTGCTGAATATAAGACAGATAATCGAGAAATCTAGGGAATTCAACATCCCACTATACATATACATATGTTTTATAGATTACCGTAAAGCGTTCGACAGGTCAAGTGGAGACACTTATGCTACACTTAATACGTAGCGTACCACAACATCTAATTACGCTTATAACCGAACTATATGAACACACTACTGGATCAGTTAAAGTACTTGGCACACTTTCGAACGAATTTCATCCAGAACGGGGTGTCAGACAAGGATGTATACTATCTCCACAATTATTCAACATATATGGGAGTATATTATGCGAAGAGCACTTGAAGGATGGGAAAAGGGCATCTCAATAAATGGTCATAAAACTAAACAACCTACGTTTCGCAGATGACACAGCCCTTCTTGCAAATAGTCAAGCAAAGCTGATAGAACTCATACGACTGATCGAAAACGAAAGTCAAATATTTGGTCTGCAATTAAACATATCAAAGACAAAGATCATGATAGTGGATAGACTACACAACAATCATCCACACATAACCACAATTGACCGGTTCGAGGTTGTGAGCTCATACTTATATCTGGGATCATTAGTCACAAACACAGGGTTATTTACAAGAAGAGATTAAACGTAGATGTGATCTAGCAGAAGTTGCCACAGCAAAAATGACCAAAATATGGAAGGACTGTCAAATTTCAAGAGCGATAAAGATGAGGTTGATCAACTGCTTAATATTCCCAATATGACCTACGATGTGAATCTTGGACTCTGAGACAATCGGAGATAAGAAAGATAGACGCCACTGAAATGTTCTGTTGGAGACGAATGTTACGAATTCCTTGGAGCGACCGTAGAACAAATAATTCATTTTAAGAGAGCTAAAAGTTAGCCAACGACTCTCCAGTAAAGTCCATCTCCAACAATTAAAATATTTTGGGCATGTTATGAGAGCAAACACAGAAAACATGGAAAGACTCATAATACAAGGAAAGGTAGAAGGCCGAAGATCACAAGGAAGATCTCCAACAAGATGGATAGATCAAATTACAGGAATATGCCAAAGACCTATGCATGAATTAAAAGAAATGACCAGAGACAGAGATCTCTGGAGACGGACAATACACGACATCACGTCGACCACTACACTCCCCCTGGGGGTCAGGATTGAGAGGAGAGAGAGAGAGATGAGAGAGAGAGAGAGAGAGAGAGAGAGAGAGAGAGAGAGAGAGAATCGTTATGCTTTGAAATAAATGCGCGAAACATAATTTATATCATGAACTCGATAGTTTACTGCTTCTTGAAAGAACTGTCGAACACCACGTTTGATTTTAAAATCATCAGATATTTGATTTCAGTAAAAATTACTAGTAATATCACATATATGTTTATTCCAATATTTGGTAATATCTCCATCAACTTATTGCTCCAAGTACAATAGCACTTCTGTATGTTAAATAGAACTTCTAAAAGAACCTCCAAGAGAACCAAACTGTGTACAGCTGATTTTTTCTTAGCACAGTCTTCACAAAGAATAATTTTAAAATATGACTCATTAAGCTGATGGTTAAAAAAGGTTACAAAAAAGAATAGTAACAAACAATGTAATAAAAAAGATGTGAAGACTAAAACATAAGGAAACAAAGGAGACAGTCAGACAGATTCTTTCAGAAAGCTAAGTAACATGGAGCAAACATATGATCCAGAAGAATCACCAGAATATATGCGAAACCTTTAAAAAAATCAGAGGAAATAAATACAAGACTCTCTGATGATAATAGGTACGAACAACCTACGTCCTACATATGACCACTTCCAATCACATCAGATGAAGTGAAAAAAGCAATATTGTAACGAAATATTTGCCTACCACCATGAGTTATTAATATAAATGGTAGAAAACTGGGGACAGAAACTACTGTGGGTGGAGATAGGGCAAGCAAAATAATCGAAACATATGCGAACGGCACTCAGGGTTTGTTAGGAGATTGGGGTCGTGGATAAGTAAATGGCAAAGGAGTTGGATTGGGCAACTACAGAAATATGGAACAAAGGGTTATGAATCTCTTGGGACAAATAAAAACAAAACGAAACAGGAAACACCTCTAGTAATTTAAAAAAATTTATCAAACATAAAAAAACATATCTTTTTCAAATGAAAACTCAAAAAAGGGTTAGTTAAAAAGAATAAACATAATGTTAAGAAAAAATTTAACATTTATTGTGTCTTACCACAAACAGTTACACAAAATATAAAATACTATATTAATAGTTACAAATTACAAAAATACAGAGAAATCTTACAAGTGTCCTATCTATTTATAATGGGGAATTGCTACAAAATCTTTCAAAATTGTTATATTTATCTTTCAAAATGTTACTGCAATAGATGTTTAACCTTTTTTTTAAACAAAACAATCAATATCAAAATTAATAAAACGAGCTGTCATAAGGTAACATTAAATTAAAAAAACAATAAATCAACAGCTTAAGTCAAACACTAAAATTCACAATTTTTTAATTATTAAAATCTTTAATTTTTTTTTGTACATAACCTGTATATTTTTTTCTTGATAAACATAATTAACTTATTATATTCAGATATATCAATGTTTGATTTTAAACTTAAGGTTGATTTTAGTATTGAATATTTGGGCGACAAACTTGCTATTAGGCTTTTTTCGCAATTTTTGAAAAATATGTTAACAATACAATTAATGAATATCGTATTATTTTTTCTCTCGTTACACCAAGCAATAAATTCAGCGTATGTTTTTTTCGTACAACACTCTGCTTTTTCCAGGCAGTAAACTTAAAGATATTTCTTTTGCAGTTTCTGTTACTTCTGGTGGAGTTAAATTAAACTCTTCATAAAAAAGAACAAGTCCAGAAATTCATCTCTGATACTCCTAACGACGTGTTTCTAATGATAAAAGCTGCATTAATTTTCGAAGTGGCTAGTGCGTTAAGAAACAACGAAATATTGACATTAGAAACAAATAACGTTCAAGACTTGGAGTCAAACTTTCTTATCACAAAAAGTATCAAAAACACACACAATACAATCTTTAAATTTTAACGAAAGCAATTATTGTTAAAAAAAATGTCTATCTTGACTTTAAAATTTATACACAAACGTTGCTTTTAAATTTCATTAAATTTCACTCTGCATAATGCCTGGGGTCGGGAACTGGATCCATTTTAAATTTCTGTGGGTAGGACTGGATGGGAAAATCTCCGACCACGAACAAAAAAAACCTGCTCCAATAATCTGGAACGGTGATCAGCTGAGGACAAATATAGGTAAGGAATAAACAAATCAACTCCACATTTTTACAAAACTGAAACAACTGCAGGTAACGTAACACGTACTGCACAATTAACTGCAAAAACTACTATGTTTTGTTTTTAAACCAGGAGGAGTAAACTAAAAAGTTTCACAGCCAAGAAAGTCGCTAGAAAAATCAGCAAATGTATTATATCTTCTTTTTGGTTGATCATGACGGCCTTCGACGGTAATCCATAAATTAATAGCATTATAAAATTATTAAAGGTAAAAAAAAATAAAAGGTAAATTTGTATTACTCTCTGGTTTAAAACAAGCCATAATCTTCCATAACGTAAGACGAAAACAAAAAAAAACATTTTAAATTAGACGAAAAATTTGGACATAACGTTGAAGACGATGAAAGTGATGAAATTATCTTTAAAATTAATTCACATAAGTTGGAATAAACAAGGCACTTGAAATAAACAAAACACAACGAAAATTAAGACGTAAACTATTAATTTGAAAACGCAGTTTCGGACGGTTTACCGATCAAAGAAATATCGAAAAACTGTGACATAACAAACAATAAAATGATTTATTATCGACTTGGCGACGTGAAAAGATCGAAATATTATTTGTTTCTACTAAAAATCAGGTTACTACCATGTTACATCTTCCCATACTGTTGTACGATATAGGAAATCGAGATAGAAGATCCTTAAATTGGAGATAGAAGATGCCATTGCAGCACTAAAAACAATAAGTCAGCAGGTCCGGACAATGATTGCCTGCAAAATATTAAAGATCCCATGTAAATCAGACAAACAGTTCCTTGATAATATTGTTCTGAAGCTATTTTTCTTGTGGCATTGTAAATTAATTACTGTTAAACTGGGAATAAGCCACAATTAAAGATAAAAATACGTTTATTGACGTTTCAATTTTCACTTCGGAAATCGTTCTCAAAATACAAACAATAAATTAAACAAATTTTGTTTTTTGTTACATTTTTTTTTGTTAAAAGGATAGGAAATAAATTCAACATTTCAACAACATTCAAAACAACAAACACATTGAGATCTATTTTGTCCAAAACCAAACCTAACAATGAACAAGAAAGGACAAAGAATTGCATTTATAAAATACCTTGTGAATGCGATCAGTTTTATTTAGGTGAATCATCAAGGCCATTAAATGTTAGAATAAGTGAACATCAATCTTATATTAAAAATAGAGAATTTAATAGATCTCAAATCTGTAAACACGCATGGGATAATGAACATAGGGTTCAATGGAATAATTCAAATGTAGTCCTAAAAGAAACGGATCCTAAAAAAAAGAAAAATCAAAGAAGCGGCTCTAATTATGCTAAATGAGGCCAATTGTGTCGCAAATTCCTCGGCAGAATGTAGTAGGATCTGGTTAACAATATTGAAAGAGGAAGTTATTAATAAGAAAATACCAGTATTAGTAAGTCAGTAATATATAGAGGATACATCATTTATGTTTTTTAAATAACGTAACATATAAAATCAGAATTTTGATGTTTGTTGAAGGTAAACTAAATTCACGAACAAATACTTACAATGTCGGATAGTATTATGAGGTTTTTTTCCTGGTTTTTCCCTCATAATTTACTATGGAATCACTAACAGGAGAATTTTACTGCCATCATGTCATGTCTTTGTCTTTTTAAAGACGAATTACATGCTATGATTTTTTCTGACGGATATTCTCAAGTTAAAGTTGATTTCATGTAATCGAATGAACTATCTTATAAGTGAAGTCGTCCCAGGAGCGCAACTCAACAATATTGGCAATATAATTTTAAAGTCGTCTACTTTAAAATGCATAATGTATGTCTGAATTGTCAATATAAATGAGTCAGATAAAATTAAAATTATTAGAAGAATTTTTCACTATGTAACAAAAAACAAAATTTGTTTAATTTACTGTTTGTTTTTTTGAGAACGATTTCCGAAGTGGAAATTGAAACGTCAATAAACGTATTTTTATCTTTAATTGTGGCTTATTCCCAGTTTAACAGTAATTAGTTCCTTTATAATCTAAAATAGTTGTACTTTTTAACAATATATAGAATAGCGGTAAAACCCCGGAGAATTAGCTGCAGTAAACATTTATTATAATCCCGAATAAACCAAATGCCCAGATTTATGATGACTGCCGGCTTATAAGCTTAATCGATCATGTCACTAAAGCGTTCACTAAGTTCATTCATAAAAGAATACATGAGAAATGTGAGTGAATTATTGATAGATCGCAGTTTGGTTTTCGGAAAGCACTTGGAACTAGAGAAGCAGTTTAGCTCTCCAGGTGCTTATACAGCGGTATAGAGACGTTAATAAGGACATGTATTTGTGCTTTGTGAATTTTAGAAAAGAATTTGACAATGTCAATCATGAACAATTGATAGATATTCTGCGAAAGACAGGTATTGACGACAAGGACATTTGAATTGTGGCAAACTTATATTGGGGTCAAACAGCAAGAGCAAAAATTGGCAACGAACTCACTGGAAGTGTGCAGATCAAGAGAGTTGTCCGTCAGGGTGTATCTTCCCTAAAACTACGTCTAGTTAAATGCTATATTTTTCCACAGAGACGCTCAAGAGAAAACTATAAGAATTCGAAATGTGGGTGTACCGACGCATTCTTCGTATGTCCTGGATCGAACATGTCGTCAACGTAGAGGAATCCAAAGAATCGGAAAGGAGAAAGACATCGTGAGCACAATTAAACAAAGAAAGCTTGAATATCTAGGCCGCATATTGAGACACGATAAGTACCGTCTACTGCAATTGATTGTCCAGGGAAAATAGACAGTAAGCGAGGGCCAGGCAGGAGAAGACACTCATGGCTCCAAAATCTGCGGAAGTGGTTCGGGCTCACATCGGTCGAACTATTCAGAAGCGCCACAAACAAGATCAGAATTGCCATGTTAATAGCCAACGTTCGCAACGGACAGGGCACTTAAAGAAGAAGAATACTGTTGTACGGAGTTGAGTCGTGGACTCTCACAGACGCTACCTGCAAAATTGAGGTTTTCGAAACGTGGCTTATAGAAAAACCAGACTAGAGCTAACAGGCATGTAACCATAGAAAGAGAAAACGGAGTAAGGCATGCATGCATAAACAGACATGACGATATATAATTTTCGTTAGAAAGCATTACTCGAAGAGGAAGAGTTGTATGTGAAATTATCTGCCACTTGCCAACAAGGACGCCCAGCGGAATAAGTATTTCGGCAAATATAAAATGTTCAGTCTGGCAGTTTGAAAATGCGAATATTACAATAGATTTTATTCTGTTCAAAACTGAAATTCTTTGACTATAAATAGAAAAACTTCCCACATTCTTCGCTATGAATATGCACAAAAAATTAATAAATAATATCGAAAACATGTCATACCCAATTGATTAACGATTAGCCACAAAAATGTTCGCTTAGAAGTTAGTTCGAAAAGGTATACAGAGATTTTATTGATGGTCTTAAGGAGTGTTGCAAATTATTAATGATTCCGAGAATGACTAAGAAGAATTTTTGGTAACAACTAAATCGTGTGCGGGTCCGAGTCCGAGCCATTACAAATCAATTCTGAGAAGGGTTCATTGTTATAGATATTAACTATAAATTGCTTATCGTAATTAGATTTCACGCCGTATTCTTTCTTTGCTGCAACGAGATTTGTCTAGGACTTGATTGATTGGAAATTGGGCTTTTTATAAGCGTTCCAATTTGATAGACACGCCTATGTAACAATCCAAACTGGTTTTGTCCGTGTAAAAATTCTTAAAATAGACGTAAAGCCAGTTATACAGTATGATGCAAATGTATGGAATAAATCCATTATTTCAGAAACAAATGACTTTAAAAAAAACACGCCAATTTTAATTTTTGAATGACCATTAACTGATATAATGTGTTGGACATTACGTCATCAGTGTCGGCTAATGACGTAATCCACGATTTTTTAAATACAAACCGAGGTCACGTAATACCTCATTTGAAATGCCCTCTTATCGTCTTTGCAACGATGTAATCACTTGAATATTTATTTCTAAAGGGTTCACCAAAATTATGAACTTTGTTAGGTAACATTCTTCTTCTTCTTCTTCAGTCTTCATTTATCCAATGTTGGACATAGGCCTCCTCCAATTGCTTCCATGCTTCCCTATCTTTTGCAATTCTCATCCACTGCTTTCCAGCTACAGCAGTTATATCGTCTATCCATCTCTTTTTAGGTCATCCCACGCTTCTTTTTGTTTCTCGAGGTCTCCAGAATGTCACTTTATGAGACCATCTGTTGGTGTCTTGTCTTGCTACATGTGCTACCCATTGCCATCTTAATGTCGCTATTTTCCCATGATGTCGGTTACTTTAGTTCTTCGACGTATTTCGGTGTTAGGAATTTTGTCTCTGAGGCTTATATTTAACATATAAGGTTAAATATAAGGTAACATTCACTGAACTAAAATACACCAAGGAACGCCACTGAGAATTAAACAAAATAGTGTTTTTTGCTGGTTCCGAAAAAAATTCATTGATAACAAACAATGCTACATTCTTCTTTTTCTTCTTCTTTAGCCTGCATTTATCCATTGCTAGACATAGGCCTCCTCCAATTGCTTCCACGCTTCCCTATCTTTTGCAATTCTCATCCAGTGCTTTCCAGCTACAGCTGTTATATTGTCTATCCATCTCTTTTTGGTTCTTTTCACGTTTCTTTTTGTTTCTCGAGGTCTCCAGAATGTCACTTTATGAGACCATCTGTTGGTCTCTTGTCTTGCTACATGTGCGACCCATTGACATCTCAATGTCGCTATTTTTCCCATGATGTCGGTTACTTTAGTTCTTCGACGTATTTCGGTGTTAGGAATTTTGTCTCTGAGGCTTATATTTAACATGGCCCTCTCCATGATCCGTTGAGTTACTCTCAATGGTTCTGCAATTTTTCTTGTTATTGCCATAGTTTCCAATCGATAAGTTGCAACTGGTAGTAGACAAGTGTCATACGCTTTTCATTTTAAGTGTATTGTGATTTCTCTGTCTATTAAAATGAAGCTCAACTTATCAAAAGCAGCCCATGACAAATGTGTCCTTTTTTAATTTCTAGGGTTTGCTTAATATCTTTGTTTTGTCGAGATTCATTTTTAATCCTATTTGATTCGATACTGTCTGTATCCGACTGTATCTTTCTTTTCGATACTGTCGAATGCTTTGTGATAATCGACAAATGCCAGATGTAGTGGTATGTTGTACTTTATTGCTTTTTCAATAACTGTCTGGATTGTTTGCAAGTGATCGATAGTGCTAAAACCCTTACGAAAGACTGCTTGCTCTACTGGTTGGTGTGCATCTAGCTTAGCTGTCAATCTATTTGTTATTATTCAGGTTAGTAGTTTGTAATGGTGTGACAATAAGTTTATTGATTAGTAGTTTTCTATATTTGCGGCATTTTTTTTTCTGGAGTAGAATGACTTTTTTCCAATGTTTTTTCCATGTGTTCCTTGTTTCCAAGAAACTGGACATTGTACTGGCGTTTCAAGAAAATTCCTTACAGTTCTAGGCAGGTCGCACTAGATAATAATGTCCACCAATAAACTGTTGTAAGAGTGCTAAAAAAGTGGAAGTGGCATCCATACAAAGGAGATCTGGTCCAGGAGCTATTAGAAGATAACTTCGATAGAAGAATCGAATGCTGCGAAACCGTTATGGAAAAATGTAACAGATATCAGGGTTTCATACAAAAGGTAATTTTTTCTGATAAAGCGTCTTTTATGCTGAACGGTCACGTAAATCGCCAGACATATCGATACTGGGCAAATGAAAATCCACATTGGATGGAAGAGTGTAGGACACAATATCCTGAGAAGGTTAAATGTTTGGGCTGGCGTTATAAACAATCAAATTGTAGGGCCATATTTTTTGAGGAAAACTTTCTCGTTATCTAGAATTTCTTCAGTATTATCTGTTGCCACAGCTGAATCAGCTATTTTCAAAGAGAAATAATTTGTACCACTACGGCGTTGAGGTACGAAATTACCTTAATAACGTTTTCCCAGATAGGTGGATAGGTAGAAGGGGTCCATCGGACGGCCACCAAGGTCTCCAGATTTGACTCCGTTAGACTTTTTTATGGGGATATTTAAAGAGCAGAGTGTATCAAAATCGACCGAATAATGTAGAAGAGCTGAAGGAGCTCATCAGAACGGAAATTGCACAAATAACACCTGAAGTCATCGAAAACGTTAGGAAAGCATTTATTGCCCATATTTCACATTGTATTATTGCTGAAGGTCGTCAATTTGAACATTTGTTGTAATTTAATTGTATTTAAGTAAACATTTATTGTAAGTTAATTGTATTAAAAACCAACAGTTTTGGGTAACCCTGTAGAAATAAATATTCAAATGATTTTATTGTTGCATCTTGTCCATGACGGCTTAATAGAGATCATGCATTTACATGTCACTTAATATCAGTCGGTTTCACCTTTTAAGGTTTTCAAGTAAATATCTAACATTAAAAAGTGAAAATATTTGAAAGGTTACAGTTAAAATGGAAGAGGTGATTTTTCTTATTAAAATTATTTCGATATTTCCTCGATGTTTCGAGAATATAATACGGTTTGTTCACGTTAAATCACTCATATTATATTTAACCTATATTTAACTGCTTAATTATATTTAAAATATTAAGAGTTCGTTAAAAAGGTGCGTATATCTCCGATAATGAAGAGATCATACTTTTTCTGTAACCCATAAACACATTTTCAACTCTAACGAAAACTGATTAGTAAAAAATCGCCATAAATCATATCGGCCACATTCCGAACCCCGTCTCACACACAAATAAAAAATCCTCATTAGTCAAAAAAAGTGACGGGGTCCAGTCAAACATGGGCATCGCGAGTGAGTCTCTAACCAACATTATGGAACAATTCTCGTGAGATTTTTGGGCTTCTCGGCGCACTTCTTGTTCTTGTTGCATTCCGAGCGCTTGTCAGGGTGTAGGAGTAGAGCGAGAAGGAAATAGGAGCGAAGAGGAGAGAAACGATCGACCTGCGACCCCGCATTGACCCCGCGCATTCATCTGCTTTTCTACATACCACAATAACTCAAAACGTTTCTCGACTTGCTGTGGGTACCTACCTATATTCTACGATGATTGTGACTTGGGACTATCTTAGACGATGACTGCTATTAAATATTCTAATTGACGAAGCAGATTCGAAAAGTCACTCTAATATTCTATAATGATTCAAAAATTTGTAAAATAAACGTGTAGATAATGTAATTATCATAATGCAATGTTGCATGTTTGCAGTGCCTACACGATTTCAAATAAATCAAAGAAATTCGTGAAGTTGACGTTGTTGCCAATTTTTTCTGTGAATACATTTCAAATACTCCGTGTTATATACAAGTTGTTTATATTTAGGTAAATAGATGGGTGGTAGAAAATATTTCAGTATGAACAATTGCTCACAGAAGAGAGAAATAAATAAATGTCTACAATAATTGATGGATTCGACCGTAACGTGATGGAAATTCATTTTACAAAACTTACATTGGTCAAACTGGTAGAAACTTTAATAAACGAATAGCAGAACATAAAAGGGCTTTCAATAATAGACAAACAGATTCTACATACGCACTTCACCTTCTAGATCACAATCATGCTTTTAATGACGAATTTAAAATTCTTCACATTCAAAATAAAGGCCTTAAGCTATCCCTGTTAGAATCTATGGAAATCAACAAATTAAAAAACACAGATATAATTCTGAATGACCAACTTGAGACAAACAGTTCTCCCTCCTCAACCTATTCCATCATTAGAGACTATAAAGTGCAAACGCATGCCAAAAATAGATCACTTGAGAAAGGCAATTAGCCAGTGCTTTTAAATCTATGATATATATTTTACACCGTAGCAGCCTTGTCATATACTGCACAAACACAAAAGTTTGCACTAGGCTCTAATGGGGATGAACCTTGCAGTATATTCTATATTGGCGAATAAAAAAGAACCTTGGACATTTGGCAAGAAAACATCATAAAGAATACAAAAAATGGAGTCCGGAAATGAATATTTAAATAACGAGATACCTTTTAGTATATGCTGAACCGGTAAACAACCCGCTAGGAGTTGAATTTAACCTATCAGAAAGAAAATACGGAAAATTAAGCTTTGATTTTGTAAAGTAATCTAACCAATGGTGCAAATATGAGGAATCAAGAAAAACTACAAAATAATGCTTAATGCAACAGATATGGATGTATTTAGACATTTTTTAACATTATCCAATTCAAAATTTGTTGCATGATGACAACATGCAGCGTATGACAGATTAAGGCTCATTAACAACAGATATTGAGAAAATATAACTTATATGGTACAAAAGTATACAAGTAATAGAAAAAACAACCTAAACTGTCCAGCAGTGGACATCACCGAATTGTAGAAACGAGGAGGATCCGATAAAACATGAAAACAGGATATATATGAAACACTAAAGCAATAAGTGTTAGAGTTCTTCATTTTCTACGGTCCTTAGTTTTTGCTCAGAAATTTAGAACATCTTTTTCTTTAAAGTCTTTTCCCGCTTTTTTGTTCTTTTTTTCTTTTTGGTCGGTACACTTTCCTTTACCGCTCAACTATTATTTTAGCAATATATTTATCAGACTTTTTAATTCGTCCTTTCCACTTTCGTAGTTCACTTACTCGTTCTAATTCTAGCGGTCTAGTAGTCTAAATACTCCATTACTATCTTTCTTTGTAAATCTACACCTTTTTTCTATTGTATGTATTTATTCAACAAGCCTAGTCAAGTTTCAGTTGCCTTTCTGCTTTACAATTCATATTAAGGTTCTCTCGTGATATCTGGATATGTATTGGGCCATGATCCAACGGTTCCGTGTTAGTTCCGTGACCGTTCTTCATTCTGTTTATTAACAGCAGCTCTAAATAATTATTTAGACGATTTTTCCTTATCATTCTCTTTTTCAGTTTTCAGCCATGATGTTCCTCTTCTACCAGAACCACTGAATGATCAAATATAAGAGTTTATATGTTTAAGGTGTCTCATAATGTGACCTACATATTTCACCTTGCGTCTCTTTATTGTATTGACCAGTTGTGATGTTTGGTTCAGCTGTTTAAGGACCTCATAATTTCTAAATCTGTTGATCCAGCTTATCTTTAGTAGTCGTCTGTATATCAGTTCATCTGCATGGCCTCACTTAGAGTCCAAGCTTCTACTCATTATAACAGCACTGGAAAGTTATGGCAATACATATGTCAATCGAACGTGAAGATCAATATTAAGATCGCAGCTACAAAGTACGTTTTTAATTTTTTACAAATGCAGCTCTGTATCGTTATATCTGGCTTTTAATTTCTACGATTGGAAGTTGGAACACAGCTCGTATTTAAATTACTATTGAGATACACTTTTCTGCATTCTGTTCAGTACGGCATCTCGAACTTTTATACCTTCATCCTTTATGTGATTTTGTTTTCTAGCTATCATATATTTTGTTGGAAATTATAGAAAATGGAAAGAGAAAATAATACATCGCTTTGTATACATACAACCTAAAAACTGTGTATAACCTACGAAAATTCGGAAAATACAATTTTAAAATCTCGCTTTTATTCGACAAAATAATTAAGGTGTATTTATAATGAATATATTTCTTTGTTGCTATCGGCGCCATATTTATAGCCAGCAAATATGGCGTAACACAGCTGTTACATTTAATCCAGCCAACCATAGTACACTACACCCTATAAAACCCCTTATTTAATACCCGTCGCTAAAGCGATTAAGTTTTATAACAAAAACTTAATCTACCCTCACTGTTACAATGATGATACACCTAATCTACAACAATGACAACTGACAGACTGCTGTGACAATGGACGATTGACGGTATCATCCCTCGATTCAATTTTTTATCTCTGGTTCCTTTATTTTTCGAGAAATAAAGCGGATATGGTCGTAAAGTGGAGAATCAAGACACTGTGTTTTGTGTTTTGATAAAAAAATGCGCTTTTGTTGAAATTGAATAGTAAACGGAGGGCGTTGAGAAAAAACCGCATTTCTGAATGGATATATCGAATTACTAGGTCTCGATTCCAGGCCAGGCCCACTATATGTGAGGTTTGGTTTGTACTCATATGATTTGCAGTGTTTAGTCGAGCGATATGTTCTTTTAAACGAATATTTAGGAAGACGCGCCCAGTTACAGACATTCCAAGGACGAATTCCTCATTTGAATATATATTACCTAGTTGACAAATATGAATAGTTATGAGTGACGTAGGTACAAAAGGAAGTGAAACAAGGGCTTAGGATAAGGCTTATAAGGCATTAGTACAATTGTAATAAGATATTAAAATATGAAAGATTCAATATTCAAATACTTAATCTCATTCAATAATGTTATATTAGCTCCTTCGTCTTTGGTTTCTGGTGTTTTTTAACGTATTTTTTTTCTCTTTCATGATAATTATGTGAAATTGAACAGTTATTTATTTTAAAAGAGAGTTGGAAAAAACAAATATTGTACATAATATACATTTCGTGCAAATATTAAAAGTCCTCCAACACTTGACGAAATGCCTCTGAAGATGTTCTGAGAGAGAAAGTACTTCGGCATAATTTAATAAAAAAACTGCTCGATATCTGCCTTTTATTTGTAAAGTTCATAATATATTCGAGCATTTAACCACATATTATTCTATAAGTAAGTTTTACTTAATCAAAAAAAGTAACTGAGTTAGTAAAACGAAGCTATTTGCAAATATGTCTTTCACAGCTCCCGAACATAGCTCATGTGCCCAACAATTACGCATAAGGCATTAAACAAAAAGCTCTCCCATTCTGTCTGTTTAAAATCGCTCATCACAAAATATGCACTCTTTATCTTGGTCATCTATTGTGTCTTATCCAACTTTCTCAATGTCAACATCATTGACAAATTGTTCAGATTCTGCGGAACTGCTTCCACTGCTGGTTTCCGATGTTTTTGATTACTTCTAGATTTTTTTTGACATTGTTTAACCCTCATTTCTTAAATTTTCAAATGCTTTTATTTTTACGCTCTCAAGTCTTTTGCTTTGGAACCTTTTCGTTCACGAGTGGACATTTCTTTATAAGATTAGTATAAGGGATATTCCAAAAAGTGACCTAAATCTTGGAGAAGCATGACGTCTTTGGTTGTTTGGACTGTATGTCAATAGATTTGAAGCAGGTAAAGAAGAATAAACCTAGCATGGGCAGCCTATGGAAAACTCAAAGATATCTTTAAAAGCGATATACCAATTTCTTTAAAGCGTAAAATATTTGACCAATGTGTGTTGCTTCTGATGACCTATGGTGTCGAAACTTTGACATTGACAGCTACAACTTCCAAAACGCTACAAATAGCTCATTGGAAGACGGAAAGGTTAATGCTGAGTATATCGCTTCGTGACCGAGCTAGAAATGAAGACTTAAGACGAAGAACAGGAGTTACCGATGTAATTTTCCGAATTGCCACACTGAAATGGAACTGGGTCGGACAAGTCGCTCGAATGAGTGATGAAAGGTGGACGAAGATATTGCTTGAATGGAGGCCGAGGTTAGACAAAAGAAGAAAAGGAAGACCCCCTACTCGTTGGACTGACGATCTCAAGAAAATGTCAAGAAATTTGATGAAAAGTGCTCAAGATAGAGCACAATGACCAAAAATAAGGAAGGTTTATGTCCAGAAATGGACGCAAAAGGCTGGATGATGATGATGAGATTGTGATTTCATCAGCTTCTCTTGCATAGGACCAGAAGCTGCACCATTGGAAAAAGATTTGTTGGTTTCTCCATTGGAGCTCCCTTCATTTTTGAGTACAATGACGTTTAGCTGTGTCATTTTACATATTTTTTTGGTTTTATATGTTTCGGCTATAAAGTCTGCGTTAGAAAAAATGATACGGTTAAAGTGATAGATTTCCGTTAACCTGGCAATTTCTTCCGTGACATTAAAACCTTGCCTAAAAATTCGGCTAAGTCAAATTGTGTGAGGGAGCATTGGTTTACACGAATTTAAATTCTTTTTTCCTCGCTGTAGTACGCATTAAAGCTGTCTATGTGTAAGTTTTTATGAAGAGGTTAAGTTTATATGTAGTATGAGGAGGTAAGAAAATTATAGAAGCAAAGTTTTCTCTAACCAAATTAATCATTTCCAATTTTCGCATGTGGCTAAAATAGTCATCAAGTGGGTACTAAAAGAAAAGGATACTTTTTTGTTTCACAAAATTTATACTGTTTCATTTATTCCGTAAACAAATTGTGTTCTGTTCAACTGCTTGGGTCAACCGCATATAATGACCTAGGTGGATTTCCACCAGTAACTTGACAATCCAGTTTCATCCTCATTGTAAACACTATGTGAAAAAAACTCGTGTAGGTTTTTTTGTTAATTACCAGAGCTCTAGAAAAGAAAGTTCCAGTGGTTCTTTGAAGTAATTAGAAAGCGTTCAGACATGCAATGTTATTTTTAAATTGATCCATTTTTTGCAACTAATGTTTATGCCATTATACAAATGTCTTATAATATACTAATATGCCATATAATATACTAAACCAATAGTTCTTCGTTTTTTTTTTTCATTTTTCTTTTTTTGTGGATTGAAATGATTCCCTATTCATTTTAGCCTCTAGTCTTCTAAATTTTTAAGAATATTTATAAAGACAATCTTGAGACGTTGAAACTTTTACTAGTATTTTCAAATTCATTTCTTTATTGCTAACAACTTTCATGGCTTTTTGCATGTCTTCACTCTTATATTTTTTTCCTTTGATACTTAGGTTTACTTCGGGGCATATAGCTGATCTGAAAAAAAGACACAACTGGTGATTGTTTGAAATGAGGACTGCTGGTTCAAATATGGCCTATATTTGCAACCAGCAGTGTAACCATGATAAATAAAATCCAAAATCAACACATATCACAGTTGAGCAAATATTTTTCACCAATACAACAAAATTGATACAAATTCAATAATTACATGTTTAAGAAAGCTTTTAGTAGACCAGATCGCTATTGATTTCTCATTTTGTGATCCAGATGTTCTAACTTGCTCCTCTTCAGACATTTCAAATTTCACATTCTGTACATAGTCTTCGCATGGCATCATCATTATCATCATCATCAACCTGTATGTATTCCATCTGTCTCTGGCTTGAGCGACTTGCATCCAATTATTGCTAACATGCTTCAGGTCGTCAGTCCATCTAGTCCATCTAGTTGGTGGGCTTGGTCTCCACTCTAAAATACGTTTTGTCCATCATTTGTCTGATAATCTGGCGACGTGTCCTGCCCAATTCAAATTTAGCTACGTAGTTTTTTGATGGTATCTGTTGTTTTTGTCACTACGATCAACCAAAATATACTGAGATATTTTGGACATATAACTAGAAGAAGAGAAGGCATGTAGCGAATGATAGTTGAAGGTAACATAGCAGGTAAAAGATCCAGAGGAAGATCTCCAGTACGATGGTTGGACCAAATAAAGGAGATGACTGGTTTACTCATTCTCTGAAGCAAAACAACATGCATAGGAGAGAGATAATTGGACAAAAATAGGTAAACAAATTATATGACGGCGGTACATCCTTACGAAGGAGAAAAGATTGAGGAGGAGGTTGTTTTTGTTCTACGGCGTATTTCCTCGTTTGGGATTCGGTCTCTCAGAGAGACACCGAACATCTGGCGCTCCATAGCTATCTGAGTCACGCGAATTTTTTGTGATTGTTAATGCTTCCGCTCCATAAGTGAGTACAGGTAACACCCATTGGTCAAAGATTTTCCTTTTGAGGGAGATGGGTAGATCTGATTTAAATACATAGTTTGGTTATCTTATGAGACACATGTCTGGTTATCTCTGCCTAACCGAATTTCATGTCCTAAGTACTTAATATGATGTAGTTTGCCCAATATCCCTTTCATCAGCAGCAATATTTCGATTTAGCACCAGATTAGTCATTATTTGCGTCTTTTTTACGTCTTTTCATATAAATCTTTAGTCCGACTTCCAAGGAAGCGTGATATAATTTTTCAAACATTATTATCGCATGCCATAAACTTTTTGATTTAGGATCCACTCGGAAGATCCTCTATATTATTCTGTAGCGCCAAACCTCAAAGGCCTCCAGTCGTTGAAGAAATACTTTCTTCTGTTTGTGTCCAAGATTCTACTTTGTAAATGTTTTAATTGTTGATTTAAATTGAATGGTCGCTGGTTAATCGTGATGGTAAATAGTTGATCGATAGGGTGAAGAAATATCTTATTACACGAAATCTCTTTACACTTTTTTACTGTGCTCTTATGGCAACACATGGAAACATACTACTCTTATAAAATTGTAACAAGTTTGCCTAGGGCTTACAGGGTTGCTGTCTAGGCAAATTAAAACTTACCGGTAAGAATTTACATATAGGTACTTAAAAAAAACAATATTTTGAAACAATTTTAAATAGTAAAGAAAAACCGAAAATGTATAGCACTCTGGGTTTTTATTGGCAAATCATCGGTCTTAAAAATTTTGCTTATTTACAAAAAACTGCTCTTTTATTCGCTGTTTAATTTCAGTTTAATAATTTCCTTCATCGTTTATATTGTTACTCAATTACGCGTAGCTGTTAACTAGTGTTATTGGCGATATGAATTGATGAATATAGTCCAATAAAAGGCTTATTTAAATTTCTTAGTAAAAATTAAAATTCTTAAGAACAAAACCCAGATGCATCCCACGTCAACCAGGTAAACTCACACACTCACTGACCAAATAAAAACATTCGGACTGTTTCACATGTCAAAGCCTACTTCAAAGAAAAAACTGTAGTAAATATTCTTTTTATTAGTTTTTTGTTGACCGCCGCGCCGCCGTGAACGGGCCCATTATTCGGAAATTTTGGAAGAGAAGAGAACTCATAGTCGGTGATGCGTATGAAATTTGATAAACGATCTTTGAATTTTGCTCTCTCTTGAGGTTACAATAAATCTTTTCTTCGGGAATATCGGAGCGGGTACAAAGGTGTGGTTTTAAGTAGGTAAATTATATGCATAGGGAAGTTTTGGATTAATACCAGCTCAATATCCGTAACCATAACAATGAGGCGGAAAAATTAATAACAATTCTAACAAAAGTTGTTAGGAAATATTAAATGTAACGGCTATTTGTAACAAGAAAATATTCGAAATATTTTTCTTGAACATTTTTGTTATGTAGGGAATCCGTAAATTCCGTAAATTATATGTTTTTTACTCACTTTCCTACGCCTTCTTTCATTAGTTCCTCATCATTATTAAGACCGTTTACTAGAGTTTACAGAAGTTTACAGAACCCAGAGTGTATATCAACGCAAATATGTTTAATGGAGCTTGTTCAATCAAGCAATAAGACAAAAACATCCAGGAAAACTTCCACATGATGTCATTCATGGCATGTCATTCATGTCATATACACTATATTGCTTGGCCTCAAGTTGTCAAAGCAGTGAAATAAAATCTACAACAACAGAAATGGAGGATATTAAAGCATCCAACCTATAGTCCCGATTTATCGCATTGCGATATCCACTTCTTCTGGACTACTGCAAAGAGGTAACGGCGTTAAAATGTAATTGTGTTCAGACGGCCGAAGAAATACAAAATGCCGTGAAAGAATTCTACAAGCAACAGCCAAAAGAATTCTTTATACAGGCTATACATCGGTTGGTGAAACAATAGGTTCATCATCATCATCGTTCAATCTTCGCCTATCCACTGCTGGACATAGATCTCCCTCATAATTTTCCATCTATTTTGATCTTGTGCCTCTTGCATCCAATTCCTATGACAACGTTTAGATCGTCAGTCCAACGTGTTGGTGGACGACCTCTGCTTCGGTAGGCATCATCTCTTGGTCTCCATTCCAGTATCCGCTTTGTCCATCTATTATCTGTCATTTGAGCCACGTGACCTACACAGTTCCATTTCAGTGTTGCTACTCTCTACTGCATCAGCCACTCCTGTTCTTTATCGTAGCTGGCGATTTGGGATCTTGTCTCGTAGTGAAACGCCCAATATAATGCAACACTAAGGCCTCAACACTGGCAAAACACACTGATTAAAGGTTTTTCTTTAAAAGTATATTGGTATATCAGACGATTTGAAAATATGGTTCAGCTTGCCAAAGGCTGCATAAGTCAGTCTTATACGACGGAGAAGCTCAACGGTTTGGTAATCTTTTCCTATGCGGATCTCATGACCTAGGTATTTATAGGCCATTACCTGGTCTATGGATCTTGTTCCTACGCATATATCTTCGCTGACTACAAGATTTGTCATCATCTGGGTTTTAGATATATCTACTTTCAATCCCCCCTTCTAGCAAGGAAAAGTAGAGCTGATTAAAAGTTCTTTGGCTCATCTATCCTATCAGCTATTAGTACAATATCATCTGCAAACCTTAGATGGCTAAGGTTTTCTCCGTTTATGTTATGCCCTTGTCGGTCAGTTTTGCCCTTTTACATATATATTCCAAAAGAGTAGTGAACAGTTTCGGCGATAAGGACAATAGGATATGTGCCTTAATTATAGTGGTAATTATTTGTAGATAAAGTTTTTTCTGGACCATGGATTAGTTTTAATTGAACACGCCGTGTATGTTGTATCGTGTATTTACAGTGGTGTCCAGTTTTCGTTAGATATCTTTAGATAAATAGTTTTTTTTTTTAATTTGTCTCCCTTTGTTGTGGAGTGATTGTCTCTGAAGCATATATTACTGTGGGTTTTATTACTGTTTAATAAACAGTTGCCTTTGTGTTCCGGTTCATAATTGTATCTCTATCATCATCTGTTCTTGCGTATCTCGCGTCTGTTCCATCACCTAAATTTCCCCCGTATGCCTCCAGAATTTGAACTTTATACAAAATATATCTTTTATGGTCTACCACTGTTTTTCCTATCTTCAGGTAATCTATATTCTAATAATTTTTGTATTACTTATCCTGTTTTTTAGTTTGATTCCAAAGCCATTTATTACCTGTTTCGGCACCAAAATTTGCTCCTTTTTAAGAGGCGTTCCACAGGTCTTTCTTTCTTTCGGATTATAATTAAGTATTTGTTTAGTTACTAAATTGTCTTCAATTCCATTTATACATTGTTTTCATTTTTTTCTCTATTCATTTCAGTCTTTTCAATCCTTGTAAGCCTTTCACTCTTCTAAGACGTTTCATTTCACTAGCTTTGAGTCTAAAGTTATCTTCTGTTCAGTATATTCATCAGTAACCTATTAAGATAAGATTATAACCGTTTTAAATATATAACTAAAGACTGGCTTGGATTCATCAATGAAAGTTCTAGTATATATTAGGAAAATACATCTATCTCTCCAATGGCACTACAACAGAAATCGAGCTTTGGTCTCCTCCAAATCATGCCTCCACCCTTGCCGGTCCCACGCATATTTTCTCCAGGTTTTCACGTCTAGCAAATGTTGCGCGTCCACTTCTTTTATTCTCCCACCTTTTCCATTGCCCTTCTTTTGGTCTTGCGCACTGAATTTTACTATCTAGTAGATCTTTCGACAATCTTTCGGTCTCCATTCTCACTACATGATCCGACCATCGAAGTTTCTGAAGTTTAACAATTTCTAAGATCGGTGTCTCTTTGAACAGTTGATAGAGTTAATGTTTGTACTTGGATCTCTATAGAAATCTCCTTCTTCTA
>OU898283.1:115882544-115901544 GCA_918026665.1 Diabrotica balteata
CGACCCAATCCCAGTCGTACGAAAATTAGTCAAATAATAGCACAATTCGAAAACTTTGGTTAAACATTTAGAACAGGATATTACGATATGTGTAACTATCGAGATAAATAAGTGTGAGTGTGAGAGATTTGTGTCAGTCTTATTTCGGTAATTAAATAGCGTAGCGATTTTAAAATCAAGTAGTATATCAAAAAGTTAAGTTGTAATAAAGAAAAGAACAAATAAGCAACTCTTAATTCTACAAGAAGACTACTGAATAGCTCTGAAATGGTAAAAGACTGCAGTCGCACTATATAATGTGAAAACAAGCAATAGGGCTGGTCTAATCGTGTCTATGTTCCAGTTTCCAATAAAAACATCCTATAGAAATTAAATCAAAAGTCTTCTTACCTTGTATCAAGGGTGATAATGAACTGAGGGCAGAGTTAATTCTGATCCAATAAGTCTAATATCTTACAAGCTTGTGGCCTCACAGAAAGTCACAAGCTTCCTTAACAGTCATCCTTCCCCTCCCTCTGTAGACAAACACCAAATCAAACTCCTACCACCTGTGATAGGCCATTACCGGGCACCTACAATGAGCATGAGAGTTTTCCTCCTCGTCATCAAGTAGATGTAGGTGCTGTCTGAGTCTTCAGTGGCAAGTGAACATGCCGACCGCCAAACTGTCCTACTTCTTGATAGTACTGAAGGGCATTATAATCAGAGATTCGGGTCCCAGAGTATCCCGGTACCCTAATCATGCTGACTGTCGATCCACGCCTGATGGGACCTTTTCGCATTTCAGAACTAGCCTGGAGCTTCCTGGTCCTTCAAATCTAGCTGACTATTAGCGCAGATATAGATTATTATCGATTATGTTTATCGTTTACTTCTTTTAAATAGTCTTCCTTACCTAGTTTAGCATTACAATCCCCATTACTATTTTGGCGTCATGTTTTGGAGCAGCTTTATACTGTTGGTCTAATAATTCGTAAAAAAGATGCCCAATTGAAAAATACAATGAGAATGATTGCTGGTGTTATCAAATCCACCCCTACGCATTAGCTCCCAGTACCGAGCCACATTCCACCACCCAAACTAGGCGCATACACTCCCTCATTAGTGAGTACAAAAAGATACTTAGGCTCCAGACGATCGCCAATAAAAACAGCACAGATTGCTGTGGAAAATGAGTTCAACTTAACTTAACGACCACTTGGACTCGAAAATGGATGGAACAACAAAATAGCAGCTTACCCTGCATCACACAAAAACGACCAGGTTTTGACTTACCACGCAATACAAGGACTATGCTGAACCGAATCAGAACCCAATACGGCAGATGCGGTTACATGATGCACAAATGGGGTAAACGACCATCGCCACTCTGTGACTGCGGACAACCACAAACCATTTCCTAATGGCGACTCCAGAGTCGATAGAATATATTCTTGGGACATATATTCAGAATGTAGTGTGATTGAACGATTCTAAATGTCAAGAATAAAAAATAATGTTTAACACTTTAAAAATTCCTCAAGCACAAGACATGGCAAATAAAATGAAGATGGTGTTTCAAATTACAAATTAAATAAAACTTCCTGAAAAAAATAAAACTGGAAACTCTAGTATATGTCTCAGAATGTCTTCCATCCTATAAGTAGTTACTTAAAAGTTCAATGATAAAGCCATTGTCATTTAGTTCTGCAATGCAAAACTTAAAGAAAAAATTAGAAAGAGCATATAAATATATAGCATATAACTTACATGGGATCTAAAGAATCTATCCTATTTGCTGAACTAGTAATTTCTTTGAGTAGATCTACCGTTTGATGGTACAGCTGAAAATAAAAATCTTGCGTTTCTGGAGGTGTGCATTTTCTATATAGCAGCTCATTGACAGTTGACATGGCTAAAACACACATGTCGTCATCGTCCTGAAAAGTAAAGTCATTAATATCAAATATTACAGTTTATGATACTATCATCGCATATATTATCACTTAATTTTAGGGATAATACACCCGATATAGTTTCATAAACATTTTCTTTCAAAAAACAATTTTTCTCCAGTACAATATGTTTGACCACTTTTTCAAAATTTTCGCAGCCCCAACGCAGTTTCACTTTGCCCATTCTACAGAACGATTTCTGAGGAAGCAATATCCAGTAAGAACAACTGTGATTACCCTGTTTGGGTTTTTAAAACTCCAAGAGTATTTTTGTGTAGAGAACAAAAGGTTTTAATAAAGTTTTTGTTAGCCTTTGGTAGGGAACGTTTTCCAGAAGACGGTATTAAATTCCTTTGTAATTAAATTGGTAATTAATAAAAAGCAGATTAAATTCGATTCTTAGTACAAAGAGTCATTTTAACAACATATGAATTAATTGCTTATCTTTTTACAATATATATTATAAAATTATTATTTAATTTCATTTCAGTACCAATATATCCATAAAGTGAGTAAATAACCTTGGTACTGTTTTATTGTAACAATTTACTTAACCAAGGCAGTTAAAATGGAGTGTCTCTGTGTGTGTTCCTTACCTGCGAATATGAAGAAACAGTGGTGAAGCTAAATATGGCCCTTATGATTTGCGGCGGGATCCTTTGTATGGGAGCCCACGTGAAAAGATGTTGCACAGTCTCTAACGCCTCTTTAGTCAACGTTTTGTTATCTGGTCTAAATGCAGCAGTGACCAGCTGCTGTGACAAAGTCGGCGACGATGATGGGTGTGCGGGTGAAGGCGGCGGTGTGGCAGTGGAAGTATGGCGGGGTTTTGTACCTGAAAAATCCGCTATATTTAGAATCGTCCAGAATTTAATAAAAATATATTGTAATTTAAAATAGTAGAAACAGAAATTATAAATACTAAGATCCAGCTAACTTGATGAAACACCTAGAACAGCAAAAATATATTAAATACAAATAAGCAGGAATAATGTAAGAGGATTTTGGGAAAATGTATTATTTGTTGATGATGATCGTTTGTCCACATGGGTAGATTCTAATATTCCTGTATACAAAAAGTCAGTTTGTGGCTACCATGTGTAATCAGTTACCAAATTTAATACTTTATAACACCACTTAAGCATACTAAAATAATTGAAAACAGTTTTGCACAAGAAAAGATATTTTGTTCAAAACGTTTTTGTGAAAGGTCTTAATATATCCACAAAAACCTAAAAAAAAAAACACAGAAAAGTAGCTTAATATATGATCAACCTTATATCAGTCTTAATCTCATAAAGGGTCATACTGTTTAAAATATAAATTAAGATAGATAGTTACCTAATTCTGTAATTCTGTAAATAAAAATTAGAAACTACTAATGATACTATAATGATTATGTTAAAAAAACAACTCTATAAACTGTGAGCATTATTGGTCTATTACACAATATGACTTTTATACACAATAATAAGTATTTTAAACTATTCTACAGTTTCAAAATACTAACTTAGATATGCACAATATTGTGCATTATATTTATATTATAAATGAGCCAAGACAAGAATTTCTGTTGTAAACAAAAAATATTTATTACCTTGGTCCTTGGTCAATTATTTACTGCATATATTTATATAATGATCAACATACAAAAATAAAAATAGTAGAGCTTCCTCAAAAACAATTATAAGGTCCTAATTCATTTTTCTTGTTGAGTATTGTTTTATCTGATTTCAAATCATAAAAGATTAAACATTAACTGCTGAGGACAAAAATTTTCCAGTAATATATGGATATTAGAAGAACAATAGCATATTGTCATTCTATATTGCTATACTACAAACTGAAGGGTTATATCTAAACCTATTCAATTATAAGTCTTTAAAACACAAACATTTGATTATTACTAAATGTTCTGTTCTAAATCTGTTGATTTTATATACCTACTAGTATTATTTCTAATGAAATAAATAGTCATATCAGACAAGGGAAATAAATCTAATAACCCTATTTAGGGATAGACACACTATATGGTATAGCATTTGTGGAAATGTTATTGTGGATTTAAATAAATACCAAATATGTGATTATTTAAGCCTTTATTTAAAAGCTAGGATATTTACAAAATTATAGCTATATTAAATATATACAACCTCCTGACTAGCTGGCTGCAGCCATTTTTGGGTGTTCTAGTAGAACCTGTTAAAACATCTCAAAAATGGATATTTAAAGAAATAAAGAACAAATAACAAGAATTCTTCAAGGGTTTTTATACTGTGTGTTTGAAAATCAATAAAACTTTGTAAATAAATAAAAATCAAATATCTGACAGAAAAAGATTATGTAATAATAAAAAAACTTTTCTGTACATTTATCTTCAAAAGTTGTTGAACTCATTATCAAACGAAAGTAATAAGAAATATCTGCCAAACAAACATTTCTGTCATATCTACTAATGTATTATGTAGCAACAAAAAAATATATCTAAATTATTTTATCATTTCTTGATTTTGAGTCCAACTCATCTTATTCTGACAAATTGGATTGTTAATTTAGATATTTAAAGTTGACAATTATTTAATAGACTATAATACATCCTAATAACATTGGTAAAGGCAACTCTTTCGAAAGTTGAGTGCAAAGTCAAGGTACAAAACAGAGTGTCAAGGCCTTTTCAAACACATACTGGATTACGCCAGGGAGACAGTCTATAGTGCCTATTATTTAACATCGTGCTAGAAAGAGCTATAGAGAAATAACAACCAGAGGTCCAATCATCAATAGAAGTGTACAGATATTGGCTTACACAGATGACATTGACATAGTAACATGGACAAAAAGAGACCTGATACAGGCTTTTGAAACATTCGAAAAAGCCACAAAGACAAGTGGACTGCAGGTCAACATATTCAAAACAAAATACATGAAGGTCACGAACAGCACACAAATAGCAGCACCACAAGATCTGGTGATAGAAGCACATACATTTGAAGGGGTCTTGGAGTTTATATATCTTGGAAGACAACTAAATAACAGCAACCTAGTAAGAGTAGAAATTAAGAGAAGAATATACCTGGTGAACAGAGGTTACTTTGGACTAAAGTAGTTCTTAACATCACACATAATTAGCAGAAAACCCAAGATACTAATATATGAAACTCTTATTAAACCTGTCCTGACATACGCGTCAAAGACATGGACTATGGTAAAAAGCGACGAATAACTGTTAGGTCGCTTTGACAGAAGAATACTTAGGCACATATATGGAGGAGTACAAGAAAGTTTGAGTTGTATCAATGAAGGCCCATCCAGGGTTGTAGAGCCAAAGATGATAATGATGATAATACATCCTGACAGAGCCTTCCTTGATAATGTATGAAATTTCGTAAAAACTAACTGTAATGAAAAAGTTCCAAGGGTGCAAGTGAATTTGGATGAATACTAACAGCATTACCAATACAAGTTTACTAATTAGTCATCTCTACCAATACCAGTTACTCTATCATATTATAATATGATTGCATATCATCACATTAAAATCTACCATATTAAAATAGCCCAAATAATTAATTTATTCTGTTAGTTGAAAAATCTCAGGTCTACAGTGGTAACAATAATTAATAAAAAAACCCCACATATTTGTTGTAAAAAAATTCTCACCTGATTTTCACAAATTTTGAAGTCAACATAATTTATAAGTACCTTTTTTTAATTTAACAAGGACAGAAAAAAAAATGTATGGAAATTGTCTAGACTGCAATTGGTTATTTAACTTCCAGAGAAATTTAAGCTTACACAAACAATAAGTGATAAAAGTCATCCAACTGTCATATCAACTAAAAAAGTCCCAAAAAAGACTCTATGTATCTAATAAAAATTTCTTTTATCTTAACTAATAAATAATTAGTGAGATAAATAAAGTGACTTACCTAGATTGTCTAAAATGTTTGTCAACATCTCAAAGACTACAGGAATGTATTGTTGTAACAGTCTTAGAACTTCGTCTTTCCTTCTACTACTTTCATATGTTGCTTGTATACCCATAAACTCCTCACTACTTGTTTTTAGCAAAATCAATCCCACTAATTGACTTGGTTCAGCTTTTAATAACTGAAAATCAATCAGATATTTAACAAAAATTTATCACAATTAATTTTTAATGCAATTATATCTTCAATAAAAATCAAGTGCACTATTTATTTATATGAATTTCAAAAGTGTTATCTAATTCAATCTTACCTCTAGAATATTGTTAAAAAAGTTTGGGTATGTACTTGGCCAGTCATGTTTAGCTATATCCACTAGTAGCTTAGCATATTTAGTTCTAAAAAAATGTGGGGAAGAATGTCCATTTTCTACTAGAAAATTTTGCAGTACAGTTTTTATTTCCTCTTTAGAAGACCACTCAGTGTTAGCCCATTGTTGGTTTATCACAGACTACAAAATCAAAGTTTTAGTTATTTATTATGAGAGTCAGTAACTTTATATTCACAGAATATATTGACAACATATCAAGGTTTTTACAAACTTATAAGAAATTACATGATTATTAAATAATATATGTTAAAACTTATTAAGGTGATATATTACGATGCTAAGTTACCTCCAATGTAGATAAGGCAAACATTTTTACGTATTGGCTGGATGTGTTAGTAATGAAATAAATGCAGTATCTCCACAGATGTGGCAAAGACTTAAAGTAGTTCAATTGTATTTCTATGTCATGTTTTCTACTATTACTTGTTTGTGGATTAAAAAATTCTTCCATTAAATGTTCCAAAGCTATTAGGGATCCATTATCTCGAGGATCCTACAAGAAATTGTTTGATAATTTTCCACCAGAAGAAGGAACAATAAAAATTTTAAGAAAAGAAAATCTTTGTCTTTTTTGTATAAAACAAATGATTTTGCTGCTTACCATGATTAATATATTTATTTAAATGTTTATATATTTAGCACTTTTCGTTTCAGAACGCGGATTTTAAAAGAAAAAAGGGAAAATTGAAAAACTTTTACAATTAAGTTCCCTACCCTAAAGTACACTTTGATTTGACAGTGACAGATATTTAGACGTCACGACGTCATTATGTCGTCATTTTCAATTTTCAATCAGATGATTTCGAACAAGTAACCACATCTACAAATTGCCATAATCTTTCAAGTTGTTAGTTTGGCTTCTGTTCTATTAAATACATTTCATTTAAAAAAATGGAATTAAGAAATAAAACCATTTGGGCAAGACTGTGGTGTATTTATGCTAAATATCTAATTTAAACTTTATCGACAATTGACAGTGACGTTTACCTTTCGACGACATCTGCTGTTTGTTGTAAAAATGAAAACGTGATAAGATAAAAATAAAAATCGAAACCAAATAATCAAAATGGTTTCACTTTTTGAAAATTATGAACAGCAATATTCAGTGTTAACAGCGGATATAACCGCTCAAGTTGGCCTCCTGACAGCTTCAGCGACTAGTATGTATAACAATTTCTAATATTATCGTTTTAATTTTTTTCATTCCTGTTAAAAAAAGTAGGTTAATATTCAATTGTTTTTTCACAGAAGACCGACGACAGCTAATCTCGAATATAGAAAAACATCTCGAAGAAGCACAAGAACTGGTAAATATATTATCTACCTTTACAGAAGTTTATTTAGCTTTGTAGTATTACATATGCAAGTGGTCCACCCAAACCATTTGAAAGGATTAGTGCTTTTGTATTAAGAGATCTATAAATGGAATATTAGATATTATAGGATGTTTAAAAAGTTATAACTTAGTTGACTACCTGCAATTCAATACATTAGTAGGAATTATTTTGTCTTTATTTCATTTAAAATGTTAACTTTCATGTTTGTCCATAGTATTTACATTGCAAATGCAGATAATGATAACTTACTATCATTTTCTACTTCAAGGATGTAGGGCCATTGCAAATATATTATATGTAGTACTAGTTTTTCCTCTATGTCTTAAGCAATGATAATATTGTACCATCTTAAGATTTTAAAACATTTCCTGATTTAATTTTGTTCTGCCCAAGGATGCAGAGTACAGAGCAGTTAAGTTGAGTAGGAAATTACTGATATGATGCTGATAATTGCATTCAAAAGAATGTTGGTTCTACTCAGTTCCTCTCAATGACATTTGGATTTATATAATGTACTATATTTAATCTATATACTATACCATATTTAATCAATTATCTAAATTCTTAAAGTGGACTAAGCTTTGATGATTTATAATTATCTGACATATTTTTTGCTTTAGAAATATTTTGATTTTAGTTGGAGCTGATGGATCTGGAGGCCATGGAATTGGAACAGTCAAAGAAACAAAGGTGTAGGACAAAGTGTGATTGTTATAGAGCCGAACTAAAAAGACTGACATTGGATTATATAAAGGCTAGATCAGTTAAACAAGGAATCTTGTATGACAGTTCAGAAGATTTAAATGATATTAGAATATCCTCAGATCAAAAACAAAGACTTTTAGATAATTCAGAACGATTAGAAAGGACAAGTAAGAAACTAGAAGAAGGGTATAGGGTTATAGTAGAAACAGAAGAGATTGGGATTGATGTGTTGAAAAATTTAGGTGAACAAAAGGAATCCATTCAGAGGAGTAGACAAAGGGTAAGTATATGTCATATCATTGAATGGAACCATAGAACTAAAAGTTCTTTCTCATCTCAGTTGGCCCAACTATTTAAATCACAGTTTTTTGGTCACTATAAAAAACTATATATGAATTTTTAATAGTATTCAATGGAAAAAAAAACAATTTAATTTTGTTAGTTTTATTAACTTTGCCAATAATATAAAAAATGAAAAAAAAATAAAATATTTCCTGTAGTGGATGAATCCAATGTAATTTTATTATATAAATGGACAATTGAAATTATCTATTTATAAACTTTTAAGTCTCCTAGTATTTGTGTGGTTTTAAAATGGACAGAGAGAAGACACTTTATGTCTTCTCTCTGATTATCATAGTATAGTGTTAGCAAATAAAAAACTATGGGTTCAGTGGCCACAAATCATTCCAAAGTAGAAGAGAGCATTAAGTAAAATTATTGAAAAATATCAAAGTATAAATTATCTTGAGATAAGTGTTCTTTGGAGTGATGCTGTTTGTTAGATGAAGAATTTTTGTATCCACATGTCAGAGAGAGACTCAAAGTTAGGATTTAGTACATGCAACATAAGTTACTTGGTTAAAAAATTAATGAAAACTGCACTGAGAATTTAAAATATTGCTGTATGCTAAAGAAAAACCACTTTTGATGTCACAATAAATGAGAAATGCAGTAAAATGAGCAAAAGAGCCTAAGGACTGCACTTTTCAATTTTCAAAACTACCTACATTGATGTTTTTGGGGCAGTATGTCATCTAAAGGTATAGGAAAACTGTATTATTGAACGCATTTTAAGTAGATACAAGCAACTATTTCGACCTTTTAGAAGAACCTCTTTGGCTGATTATGGAAGAATATTAAAAATAAGAAAAAGATTTTTTTTCTTCCAATAGAACATTGCAGGGTGCATCGAAAAAGAGTTTGAAAAGTTTTAATGTTGTGCTTAGGAAGTTCACCCAGGTGAGACACCTGGGCCTTGTCTTCCGGAGTTTTTTTTTTTAAATTTGATACAAAATCAGTGCAAATATATTACTCAGGGGTTTTTGGGGTTGCTGAATACTAATATCATGTAGGAGATGGTGTGTGGGGCATCATCTGGTTTCCAGGACGGGCCTCGTATCCTAGAGTTTTGTGGAAATTCAATATAAAATCAGTGAAAACTCGTTACTCTGCGGTTTTCATGCTTGTTGGACAGTAATATCATATCGACGATAGTGGCTGAGACACCTGGGGCACAGGATGGTCTCGGCTCCTGGAATTTTGTGTAAATTCGATACAAAAACTATGAAGGTCCCCGCTAGCATACTGTTCCACTTTTTTTATAATAATAATGGCATGCCGATAACTTGTGGATTTCCTTTCCTTTCAGACCCGCAAAGGTCTACATTAAAAATATAACTCACCCGCTACAATTGTGGTATTATAGTATAGTATAATATATTAAGTGCTCTATAGTCTGTCCCACCTTGACTTTACAGTACAGGTTCTTATGAACAACAGTGATGCCAAATTTTAAGAGAAATGGTTTTGAAACAAATATACTTTTTTCTATATTATAACTAATAATAAGTTAGGAATTAATAATTTTGACATTTTGTGGCTGTCAGGGGCTTTAAAACGATTTTTTTTTTTCGAAAAATACCTTTATGTGAATAAAATAAAAATAATTTTGTATAAAACATTTGTATAATAATGTAATTAAGCGCATAAATATTTTAAACCTTAATTAATATGTAGGTACCTACATAAATAATTCAAATGTATTTAAACTGTATATTTTACATTTTTTGTACACTCCATCTGCATATCATTAAAAAATTGCTGATTACTTTTCGAAAATGACTATCACTCACAAAAATCAATGAAAAACATTGTTTTACAAGGAGAGACAGACTTTTCATATAATTTCTTCGTCTTTATGTGATTTCGTATTATAATATTGATTTATCACAATATACAAATATGCTTTTAGTACATTCTCTTTCAAAATATTTTGCTATTCATGACTATTTGACTATCGAATTGATGCTTTCTTTTGTTTTGATCGTAGCTAAGAGAAGCTGATGAAGAATTAGGAAGGTCAGGGAGACTGATGAATTCAATGATCATGAGAACCATTCAACAGAAAGTTGTAATCTACATAATCTGTGCCTGTTTTGTTGTAGCCATATGCTTAGGAGTTTATTTGGGAGTCAGAAGGAGCTAAGGAATACCCAGATAAAGTAGCTTAGTGGAAACATGTTCAGTTTTTATACATTAGATCAACATGAGTATTTTATATATTTTTAACATTGCTATAAGAAAAGGTGTTAGAAAAACATCTTAGAATTTTATCTATGTAGGACACCTCATATATTTGTGATTAGAAATGAAAGATATATTTATTTTGAATCCACTAGGGAAACAGGAAGATTGTTTAATATAAAATTTTTTCTTTATTTTATAAACATATATGAATAACATTAAGATTAACTAAGAAAAACTGTCACTAACCTATGTTGTTGAAATTAAGACAGTCTGAAATTTTTTTAACACATTTTGATGCGTTCAGACGACCTCAGCGGCTGACTTGAAGCACAAAGCGGCTTAGATCCAGCAGACAGAAACGCATTTGTCTCAACATTTCATTTCATGTTTGATTTTTCGACAAATCTAACCACAATATTTTCATAAATGCTTTTATAAATACATATACTCGTTCAGTACCAAACTGTACTTTCATTATTCCATTGTAAATCCATTTTTTAGATCAATCGAATTTTTTTATTAAAAACTCGTGAAAAATTAAAATTATTATTGTGTACCACGCATGCCCAAGCAGCCGCTGAGTTCATCGGTGGTTCATCCAGTGGAAATAAAGTAGGCTTAGTAAGTTCAACAGCGGCTTGCGCTGGATGCGTCTGGACGCTACCGCTTAAGGTCGATTCAGACACATCAGTCACGTCTAGTCACAGTCCTGGCGCCGAACCGAACAATCCGTCATACAAAATATTCTTTAATACAAATATGTTGCCGGCATTCACATTCATCAGGCGACGAACAGTTTCCCAGCTGTCAGGTAGTTGATAGTTCTGTGACTAAACAGGACCGTTTCGGCGCCGAGACTATGACGGGACTGATTTGTCTGAATCGACCTTTAGTCAGCTGTTTAGCCGCTAAGTTCGGCTGAACGCACTCTGTTTCACTATTCAAAAAAACTATTATGAGATAATTCAACAAACGCATATTTTCCTCGAAAAAACTTTTTGTGAAAGAACTGTATGTGAATATAAAATCATTTTATATAAATCATTGTTTAATAGGTATAAAATACTGACTACAGTAATATAGACTAAGCCAAAATAACTATTTATTTACAATAATCAATGCTGGATATTAAGAAACTGTCAGTTAATGAATTATTTATTGTTTATTAGTAAAGAAATACCCAAGAAGTATCTTAGAGTATTAACAGTTTATCTGATATTTATAAATAAGTTGATAAAAGACACACGAATGACTAGTTCTCAAATTTTTAGCACAGTAAAAGGATATGTTGGTATTCTATGATACTTTTTGCAAACATTGAATTGTATTTTGCGTTAAAAGTACTGAAATTTTCTGCATTTAATTTTTAAAGTACACAGTGGCAACCTAAGTCAAATATTTTTATCAAGGGTCAACCAAAAATATCGGTTTTTGGATCAAAAACTAGTATAACATATGACGTAAGTCAGTTGTCAACATATAACCTTACTTTTAATCAAACGATCGGAAACTTAAATAATTTTTTATTTAATCTATAATGTAAACTAATAATAACTGTTTATCTTTGTAGACTAGTATGATATTTTATATTTATTGTATGTGAGAAAAAAAATTTGCATACATTCAAATTTTGTCGCCATATTATAACTGTAACTTCGAAAACAAGCAATGTTTTATAAAATAATTTTGATATTATGCATTTAAAAATTATATTTTATATCTGACACTATCATAAATTAACAAAGTAAAAAATATGCTGGATGTGCAAAATGTTCATGGGTAATAGTGATATTAAATAAAAGAGTTACAAAATAAAACAAGTTACTTGATATTAGTAGCTCGGTTTTAAATAAAATCAGGTAAAATACCATCAGACTGGCTAAAATCAACATTCGTAACATTCCAAAAAATATCCAATGCGTTACACTGCGATGACTATTTACAAGAAGTGTGAGTTTTACTTGAGTGACACTCATAGAAAAGTTATACTGGCGTCAAACAGCGACAGCTTGCATAAACGGAAAATCAACAGAAATATGTAAAATACAAAGAGGTGTCAGACAGGGTTGTATACTATCCCCACCAATTTAATTTATATTCAGATAGAATATTTAAAGAAGCGCTGCATAATTTAGAATGGGGCGTGAAAGTTAATGGAATTCTGATAAATACAATCAGATATGCAGACGATACAGTTATTTTAAGTGATGACATGAATGGATTACAATGCCTTTTAAATGCCATTGATACAGTGGGAAGAGAGTTTGGCCTAAACATAAACTGTTCAAAAACAAAACACATGGTGTTTAGCCGTTTAGCACATCAAGATGCACGATTATATGTTGATGGTCATATAATTCAAAGAGTGTCCAGTTTTAAATATCTTGGTTGCCATATTACTGAACAACTAGATCCAGATCAAGAGATAAAATGTAGAATCGAAATAGCCCGCACGACATTTTTAAAAATGAGGTCATTCTTTTGTAATGATATCTTGAAACTTCAACTTCGAAAGCGTATGGTTAAATGCTACATTTGGTCAGTTCTCTTATACGGTGTCGAAGCATGGACATTAAAAATATCCACCATTAATCGTCTGGAGGCCTTTGAAATGTGGCTGCACAGACGTATACCAAAAATTCCATGGACGGCTATGCTGACAAATGTGGCAGTCCTTGAGAGAGCAAATGCTGCTCGCGAGCTGCTTGATAACATCAAATTTAGAAAGATGGCCTATTTTGGACAGTAAGACAGAATTTTGTAGTAAGGGGAGACCGATATAATATTCTTCAACTTATTATGATGGATAAAATCGAAGGACGCAGAGGAATTGGTATAAAGCAGGCCTCTTGGTTGAAGAATATCAGAGAGTGGACAGGAATAAAGAAAGCTGAGCAACTCTTTAGAATAGCTCGAGACAGAGACAGTTTCGCCATGTTAATCGCCAACGTCAAGGGGACTTAATAGAGCACGTTAAGAAGAAGAAGACACTCAATTCGGATTTCGAAATGGATTAGGACACGAGAAGCTCTTTTTGCCTTAAATATGTTAACACAACGATGCAGAGACGTGAATGTATATGTATATGCATGTCGTCAACTGGAATTGACGAACAAGACTTGCGAATTACCTCAGATCTATCTATCTATATTGGCAACAATTAAAATAGAGCACACAATATCCGAAGATATACGAATCCGACGAGGAGTGTGGATATTCAGAAAAGCATTAGATGAGGTCCAAGGTGGAATCAAAATTAACGGAACCAGCATAGACAACATCAAGAAGATTAAATAAAATCTTTCACAATCTTCATGACACTCGGATTCAACAAGACGGGTCCACATACCATACAGTCCATGAAACAATGCAATTACTCCATAAGACATTTCCTGGTTGTGTACTCACTCGTTTTGGTGATCAGAATTATTTGTCAACAAGCCTACAACCACATGTGCATTGAAGGAGCAATTTAATACTGCATTAATGAAAATGGTCATGGAAACTTTTGACAAAAGAGTGCGCATGTGTCAGTAAAGCCGTCAAAACCATTTGTCTGATATGCTAGTCATATTATGTACTTTATGATTTAATAGAAAAATTACAATCTAAAGAAAAAAACAATGTTTTCTATTCAATTAAAATTTTGCATACATTTTGAGACACCTTTTATATAAAATTTACTCAATACTGGAACATTTTGGCTTTGATTGGCATACGAAAGATCCATTAATGAATTATTCGGGAGTTATCTGTGATGATGGTCATATTAGATGGAAAACCATTCATTTAAGTTAATCTAACCTAAAATTAGGAATTTTTGAAGTCATAGGCTTATAATACCTAGACAGCGTGCTGCAATATAAACCAGTGTTTATATTGCAGCATATCTTTTTCGACTGCTCGAATCTTTCTTCTCTGTCGCACTGGGGAACGGGTCTTTATTGCAGCACGCTGTCTATGTTTGAAGTACTATGCGTTGACAATGGTCCAAATTTACTTTTAAAAAGTTGATGTATTATTTTTCTGTACTTTTAACTTTTTCCATCGCATAACCAAATATATTATTTTGCTGATTTTAACTAAAACTCTGTATATTTCATTTTTGTTAGAGATGTAAGACTTTCTGTCCGATTGACTGGCAAAATTAAAGCTTTAAGAACAATATTTAATATTATCGTAACAAAACACGATAATTGAGTGCATTAAGAAGTTAAGTTCAGTTTATTTAGCTGCTGATTTTCCTACTAATGGTTTTTCTTGTTCATGCTTTTTCTTAGATGTTTTTAGCTCTTGTGTAGTAACAAGACAAGTTCTACATTACATCTACACTACATTAATCTCTTACATCTTTCAAGCAGAAAATTTTCCTTTTTTTTAACTTGTTTTATTGATCTCAACATCTCATACCATTAAAGAATAAAAAAGAATTGTCAGAGACAATGGGGCAACGGTAAATTCTTCTAATGAAGCCTTAAGTAATCTTCCACCAAATCAATTGAGTGTGTTCTATTTTGCGCCACTTGTTTTCAGTTGTGTCCTCATCATCCGTCCATCTCATTTGTGATTGGCTATAAGACTATTAAACTGAATAATTTTCAGATATTATAACTAGTTTTTCTGAGCTGCTTCTTTGATTTTTCTCTGTTTTGTGGCTGTTTATGCATTTTTACATTGTACTCTGTGCATGTAACAAACATACACCCACGCATGTTTGCGTTTCTGTGATTTTCTGAAATCTGTTTTGATGTGTTTTATGCTGGTTTATCCTGACAGTTAGTGGTCTTGACGTTTCTCCGACATAGAAATCTTAATCCTATACAAGCATAATATTTAACTACTTGATATAATCTCATTAGAAAGATGGATGGATAGGACTTTAAACTCACTTTATTTTATAACTTTTATGTATACATCGTTTAAAAGCGAAAAACCAAGACTATACACTTTGAGACACAATTTATATAAAATACGATTATAAAATCAAATAACGAGTTAATGTATAATGGTATATATTTATTGTACATATAATAACAATTTGCGGGTCATTCGGGCACTAAATCTGTATATAATTTATTATTTGTACATTCCTTTATAATTTTCATAGCTGCAAATGTGATTGTCTTTAATATATTTAAGTTTTGATTAAACCAAATGTGTAGTTTTTATTTATTTATTTAAAATAATTTGTTATCCTATATTTACAACTTTTATACAAAAAACACATCCATAACCTGACTTTGAACCTGACAATTGAATGATGGGCCGCAACAATGTTGTAAGCGACAGATTGGGTCAAAGTGAGGTTTTAATGCAATATTGTGTCTATCCAAAGACCAATCCGAGCATCTTTCAATCTGGCTAATAACATTTTGCCTTTTCTGAGTTTTTCGTTCCGCAATGTTGGTATTCGTGCAAAAACGTTGTATGTACGTCACTGTCAAACTACTATCACTGTAAAAATGGTAACGTGTTGCTGAGTCGTTTGTACATAAATAGAGGGAAAAACGCAAAATCAATATTAACCAGTGGAAGAGAAACATCCGTAAATGTCTCAAATAATGTTCTTCAAATAAGTATTTTTATATTTTTGGAGCGACTGTGTAAGTGCCATCGAGCAAAAAGACAAGAGAGGGAATCTAATCCTTATGAAAAGGAGACCAAAAAAGTGGCCTCTGATGGCGGACATATCCGGAAATGCGAATGCGCCAAATTTAAATTTTTCTACACTTATTAACAGTAGCTATATAATATTTTTCAGAATGTGTCTTAGACGAGAAAGTTTTAATTAATTATTAACGATAATAGTCTAAAATGCGACACAATTGTTAAAAAACTTCATTATAAATAAGATTTCATGTGACATTTGGGACAAACAATAACATAACCCAACTAAATTTGATGTCAAACAAGGAGAGAAACTCTCTTTCCTTGTTTAATGTGGCCTCTAAAGATCGCACTTCCTGTCTAACGATATTTTTGCCCCCACTACCTTTACATTCCCTCTTTTGTTTTTTTGCTCGATGGTAAGTGCAAATGAGGCTGCTAAAATTCAAAGCAAGTTTGGAGATCTCTTCACAACATTTCATAGGCTGGATTATAATGCACAAATGCCAGTTGTATGGAACTTCAAGAGCCACAACGTAGACGGACTCCAGAAGACATCTCCAGACGACAATGTAGTGTACGATACCACATCCAGATTGAACTGAAGAAATAACCAGTGTGCCAAAAAACTATATGTCAAGCATTTGGAATAACACCTCGAAAAATCCAATATATTTAGCAGAAGATAAAAACATACGCAGCTACGTGATCAACGTGGAAAACACAATAATAGGTCTAATAAAATCAACAAAACTGTCAAAGAACGTATAAGACAACACATAAAGACCATAAAGTCGTTTCCACATCAAAAACACCACTGAAGTCGCACTGCATCTACGAAGAACTGCCTTCCTGCTAAATTAAACTTGAAAAAAATGTACAAACTGTTTTGTGAAAAGTATCCGCAATGCAATGTTTCCCGGCGCACTTACACTGAATCGTGGTTCTACAGATATCGTTTCATAGCTTTCCTGTGTTAAAACTTAACTTTCGTCCATTGAACTCAGGAGAAATAAAAAAAACTCATAGTCTGGTCTGACCGATGTGTCGGCCAGAATAATAACTGGAGAGTGCTGTCCATGTTCCGTTTGCTGATTGTGAGTAGATATTTCACTTAAGTAGAACAAAAGCTCTTAACTAGCGGTCACAGTTTTTCGCCTTGCGACCATGACTTCTCGCCCATAGAGAGAAAGAAAAAAGAGCAATGGTGAATGTACCCTTCGATTGGGTGGCAGTGATTGCCAACTCACGTCAGCGTCTTTTTATTATCATCTAAAAATCAATTAGTTTGTAAGACAATGTTCCTTGATACGGTCGGTTAGAAGCTGGTGATTATCAGCAGAACATAAATCAGGGATGCATGCCAAGGAAAATAAGCAACTTAATGAATCACGAAAAAGCTGACGTATAACATTGGAAAAATGTATTAAAAGAATACAATTCAAAAACTATCGAGCCATTGCTATAGGGTCTGAGAGCCTCTACAACAAAATTATTTCTTTAGAGCCAAAGTTTCTTTACTGTAGAATTTAAAAAGCAAAACTTGGGTATATTTCGACCAAAGAAAGACCACTGGGATTTATGTATGGCCTACGAACATGATCATCAAACAAATGAAGAACACCAAAAAAGAAAAACAAAAGCAAGAGACGAAAAGAAAAAAGATAAAGAAACAACCTTATGAACCCATATAAGACTTTATTGCCCACTATGGATATGCAAGTAAAATTTGCTCCTTATTTGTGATGTATTACAAGACAAAGTTAGAATTATACTGTGTTTAATTTAGCTACAACAGTTATATACTACTTCCTATGGGATGAGCCCCACACAGTTCATTAGAAACTACAAACATAACTTGGATTATTTGCAGTTTTTTGGAGCTCAATTGCGAAGTGTCCCTCTTCAAAAGAAATAGTTATATATATAGTGCTGGTTGCGGCTACCAAAATCGTAATGTTGTTTTGTCGAATCCTTATGTCTTGCGTTGTTAAATCGTAATGCCTTGCTAAAGTTATCAATTAAAAAAGATCACTATAATTCAACATTTTTTAGAGAAGGGACATACACAGATGGAAGGGGATAGCGCACATAGATTTATAGAGCGTCGTTTAAGGAAAAAAGATATTTATCTTCTTTCCCATTATATTCGGATTTGCAAGCTCGCCCTACCAAACTCTTTGTTGTGAAGTAATTTTATTTTCATTAATGATTTCCGCATTTTTATAAAATTGTATTACAGCAGTATCAGACCAGGATATAAAGTTGGTGATCCTAATGTACCAGACATTCGATGTCTGAAGCATGATATCAGTGGCCAAATTAAGTATCAATTAACTTCCCCAACGAATGGCAGGATTTGACAAAAAGGCCCAATCTGAAGCAGATGCAGAACATAACAACTAATAACACTGAAAGATTAAAAATACAGCAACATAAATTTAACCATTTACAAAGTTTCAAAATAGTAATGGATTCCGAATTCTGGGAATATTATCCCTAATAGCACCCGTACGTCCATAGTACGTCCCTCGCGGACTTTAAGGACGTCCGCTTTGGTCCCAAGTACGT
>OU898283.1:115902044-115919544 GCA_918026665.1 Diabrotica balteata
CTTGCTCATGGTGGCGATTGCTTGAAATTTTATCAGGACGCTTTTACCTTTTACTTTATGCATGGTACCCATCGAGCAAAAAGATAAAAGAGGGCATCTAATCGTTATGAAAGGAGACCAAAAAAGTGGCCTTGATGGCGGACATATCGGAAATGCAAAGGCGCTAAATTTAAATTTTCCAACACTTGTTAACAATACCTGTAAATATTTTTCAGACAAGAAAGTTTTAATTAAATATTAACGATAATAGTCTAAAAGTGACATAATTGGTAAAAAAACTTCAATATAAATAAAATTTCATGTGACAGTTGGGACAAACAATAACATAACCAAACTTAATTTGACTTCTTAAACAAGGAAAGAGACTGTCTTTCCTGTTTAAAGTGGCCTCTCAAGATAGCACTTCCTGACTCCTGTCCATATGATTAAATATATATAAGTTTCCTGTCTAACAATATTTGTGTCCCACTAACCTTTACATTCCCTCATTGTATCTTTTGCTGATGACATATTCATTGTACCATGGATGTTGATCATATAGTATATATAACCTCACTTTTTTAGATTATGTTAATAAATCTTTATTAATGACAAAAAATATTTTTGTTGAATTATAAATGTCACTATATATAGATAACTAATTAATTCTAAAAATTGTATCCGGATATTAACACTACAAAATAAAATATTTAAGTTTAACAAAATAATCCCATAAGACTCAATACTAAAACGTCCTCACAGAAAAGTTTTTCTCAGCTAGAAAAGTTTATACCTTTGTTGTGTTCTTACTAAAATTTTAGCCTGTGAAGAATATAAAGAAGAAAAATACCAACACAAGTATACATGTAGAATAATCCAAAACAAACACAGGAAGAATATAAGTAGGTGGACACTGATTGCTGAAACAAGACAAAAAGGTCATAAAGTGTCTACCCCCAAGTAAACTAGCCAACTGGATAAATTGTCTAGGACATAGCCCAAAAAAGACAGAAGAAGAAGAACGTCCTCACAAATCTGACAGCGTGTCACGTGACTGTAAATAGAGGGGAGGGGAGACCCACGGAGCTGAGACTACATTATAATGCGCTCCCTAACTTTCGCGTGATTGGTTGGTGCGTGGGTCCCAATTTAAAAATTGGCGGGTTTCATGTTTATTAAAATATTAAAATGAGGTATTGTGGCACAGTATATCGCTAAACAATGTATTAGCAATATATTGTGGTATTGGTACAAAGCATATGATATTCACATTTTAAGATTAAGCTGACTAGTACAGTTTTATTAGAAATTTAAATTTATTTTTCTTTTGACATTATGTAGGTAAAATTAAATTCTGACATTGTGTTTATTTAATTTTGATACGCTAGTCATGCTTTTTTTTATTAGATATATAGATATTGTTTTAATTTTTTTTGTTTAGGTAATTTTTTATTAAAATTTAGAGGTTCCTCTTATTATTTTTATTTCTAGAACATTCATTACCATTATTATTCTCATTAGCTTTCTCTATGTGGAATCGGCTTCTCTAAGTATTTTCCTCTAAACTTTTCTGTTCTTTTCCAGGGACTAAGTACTTCTCCGCTTTTTGTATGAGATTATGGTTTTTCAGAAACATGTAATTTCTGTTCATCCCCTTTTTTACTGCTCTAACATCACTACTTAACACAGCTTTAAAATTCAGGCCTAAGCTAAGCATTTATACATACATATATGTATTTTTATGAAATATGATGTATGGTACTATGGATGTCACAAACTCGCACATTTATTATCGACGCGGTTTAACCCGGAAGTCTGTTGAGTTTAATATTAATTCTTGTAATAGTATTAATCTTAGCTACAATACTTTATATTTACTGCATTACTTAATATAGATACATTTAATTATCCACATATTATTAATTACCTTTACTTCGTGTATGTAAATAAGTAATGTGTTTCTATAATCCTATTTTTGTGGCTTTTTAAGTTTCAATAACTGTTTGTTAATACAAACTTTACCTAAATATATCAACTGTGGCAGCATTTATAGGTATAGAAGCAGCTTATGATAATATTAAGGGGACTTTTACTTTCTGAATTGGAAAAAAGACAATTTTTAACACAGTCGACCAGTCAAGAACGGAAATGTGGAAAAACTGCAAGGAGGCTCTGAAATTAGCAGCCGAAAGCACATTAGAAATATCCCGAACTCAAGAAAGAAACGACTGGTTCAACCAAGACTAATAACAGATGAGAAGAATGAGGCATTTAGGGACTATGCAATAACGGAAAACTAGGACAACAATAGATAGATACAAAAACTTAAGGAGAGAGGAAAAACACATACACCAAAAATGAGTCACGGAGAAACAAGAAAGTTCTATCATCAAATAAATGTTATAATAAGGAACCACAAATCCCAGGCAGCGATGGCACCCCAGCAGAGTTATTTAAGTACGGTGGAGAGCAGCTCACCAAGATGATGCGAGAAATTGTTTGTAAATTTGGCTTAAAGAGCAAATGCCTGAAGAATGGAGCTTAGGCTTAATTTGCCCGTTACACAAAAAGGGAAATCAACTGGAACGCAATAATTACCGCGGAATAACTCTCTCATAAATACAGCATACAAGATATTGTCAAACATTTTGCATGAGAGATTGAAGCCTTATACCGAAACGTTTCTAGGAGAATATCAGGCAGGATTTAGTGGTATCATTTAGGTGGTGGTAAAGATATTACCACTATAATTAAGCGAAACCGCCTGCAGTGGACAGGATATGTAGCCCGAGCCTTTGAATCGAACATGATAAAAAAGATTCTGACAGCGCAACCCGTGGGAATGAGACGACGGGATACACCAAAACTCTGGTGGATTGACGGGATAATACAAGATGCCGAGAAGATCGGAGTCGGCAACTGCAAAATGCAAGCAATGGACAGAACAAAATGGTGTAGATTCGTAATTTGTATGTAAGTAATTCGTGAATAATTGCATGCATTGGAAAAGATAGAGTGGATAGCTTCCTATACTTTCTCGTCTTAATATATATTTTTTAAATAATAACAACAAAATCAGTCTTTAAATGCGTCATTTATTATTTTTCTATTTATTCAACATAAATTTAGCAAAAGTTCACAGCGTTATAAATTTACACAAAAGTACAAACAACGTAAAGCAAATACATAGATAATAATACACAATGGATACAATTATATACACAGTGACACAAACTGAGTAACCAAGCAATGTACATATTCAATAGAAATATTAACGAGATGCACGATGAGTTAGAAATCGCACAAATTAAATACATTTTTTTATTTCTTTCACTTATTCTTTAGTAATATTCAACATTACAATAATTATATCATTTATTAAAAAAAAACAATGGAAAACCAACAATTATAACTTTTTCTGTCTCCAATTTAGTATTGTCGAATACTTTTCCTTTTTGTTCTTCCTATTATTTTTGTAAACGACTGTCCATTTTATCACCGCTTTAAATTTACATTGCCTTTATTTCATTTGGCAATCGATATCTTGCTATTCTTCTGACTCTGCATTCCTTTTTTCTCTCAGAACTTTATTTTATTTGTTGCAGAATCTATTTTTGTCATCAATTGTCTCCATATCTTTGTGTATCTTCTATATAAAAAATATTTGTTAAGAATTAAAATTTAGTTGTTCAGATCGGTTCATTTCATGACAGACAGAAATTATGTAATTGGATTTGAGTATAGGCAACCAAATATACATATATTCTCAATGTATTTTAAGTGCAGAATGTGATTGCAACAATTGCTGTCTGCGAAAGTCTTTACGACCACTAAGTGTTAGGATAAATGAGCATGGTGCAATAAAATAGAAAGTTTGAGAGATCCCAGATATGCAAACATTCCTGGAATAATGAGCACAGAGTGCAATTGAAAGATGCATCAATAGTAATAAAAGAAACAGACAGCAAAAAGAAAAAAATCACAGAAGCAGCCTTGATCCAGTCCCAATGAAGAATAATGTGTTAGTTACAGAACGATATAATTTGATATCAAACCGGGTTGTACAATACCTCCAGAATTTAACTCAAAATATGGTTAATGTCTATAAGATCGAGGCCGAAGTAAGTCAACTTCGAAATTGGTATTAAAACTTTAATAGTTTAATAGATATTTACTTAATAGTATATTACATAACGAGAGTTGTAAGAAGCTTATTACATGCGAGTAAAAAAGTTGCGCGCGAGCCGCGTGAGCGGCGAGCGCAGTAATTTTACAAGATTTAAACGATTTATCACATGTTTAAACGATTGTTAACACGTTTAAACGATTTATCACATGTTCACTTTGTCATTTAAGAAAAATGTCATCATATGGAAAACCGGAAGAATCAACTGACCTGTTCGAGCGATTTCTACAAAAGCTGGAGGCTGATGAAGTATTAGGGGTAATTAAATATTGACCGATCACCATGTTTAGACGCGCTAGGAAAATATCACAAGAATTTTCAAAATCCTTCTTCAATATGTTTTTTTTTGTTTATTTTCCATTGGAGGAATTCTATATTTTGTTTCATCTTAGTTTAGTCGTTTTTCCCATAATATATTAAATAGTACATTGCTTTTAGTTCTAATTGATCACCACACATGTCCAACCATCTTACAACGCCATTCACTCACAACACTTACATATTTCTTCGTAACACATAATAAAAGATACAATAATGTGAATAGCATCAGAGACAGTTGGATAAGTGTCTATTTTTATATCTAATATAAAAAAAATTGCCGATAATAATATAAAAAACATTATTGACGCAAAAGAATGAGTATCACAAAAACGAATATGACAATTTCAATGTCATATCACTAAAGCAACATTTTATGCGCGATTCCATAAAAATCAACAAAAAATCGTTTGAAACGGTAAGTTATTGCTAGATTGCGGCTGCAAAAATTTGATATAGAGGGATGTTCATATATCTGAGAAATTTGTAAGAATGTAGAATTTGAGTATCAAGTGTTTTAGATGCTTCTCCATCCACATAACTATATTCTAAATTCAACGTTTGTTGTAAATATTAATTTATAGTACATAAATATATATATATATATATATATATATATATATATATATATATATATAATATATATATATATATATATATATATATATATATATATATATGATTTCAGTTGTTTTCCAGGTTTGACTCCGCGTTAAATAGTTTTGGTTTTTAGAAAAACCATTGTTTTGACGACGTTTCGGCAAGGTGACACTTGCCATTGTCAAGTCAGATTAGTTCTGCTTCGTCTTGATGTTTCAGGAGAACTGATTTCTCGGTCGCTGCACGTTGAGTTTAAATAAAACGTCGTCAAAACAATGGTTTTTTCTAAAAACCAAAACAACTATTTAACGCGGAGTCAAACCCGGAAAACAACTGAAATCACATATAGCTCCCGCGGAAATTTCAAATCCAATATATATATATATATATATTATATATATATATATTATATATATATATATATTATATATATATATTGTAAAACTGGGTAGCTTCGTTTATAATCGGAATTGTATTACTCCATGTCACTTGTAAGTCACTTTTCACATTAATTATCTCTTTTTCGACCTATTAGGAGATGTCATAAGTTAAAAGAACCTTTGTTCTTTCTAAGTGTACTTTTGTACCTGTACTTACAGCTTTGGACTGATTCTGTTTTGTAAATACAAAACCAAACGTTTCTGCTAATATATGGAATAGTTAACATCTAGCTTGTTTTTCTTTTCTCCTCTTATTTGACTGAGATCTTCAAGAGTTACAGTTATTTCATTGCTTATAAGCCTCTGTCGCATTTCGACCTCCATTTTTTTCTGGCGGTCTATTCCTCCTCATTTATGGCTCTATCTTTCATTATTCCTCTGATTCCTTCTCTGCATTCTAATGCTGGTTTCTTTCTCCTTCTTCTATTTCATGGAACATAGTTTAAGTCTGTATTGGCCATCATTCGTCTTCCATTCGCATTACATGTCTTCTACATGATTTTATTGTATCTACGGTACTGTAAATCCTTCCTGTTTTTCTTATATCTTCATTTTAAATGTCCGACTGGATATCCGACACGTTCTTATTAGATAGTCCATTTCTATCACTTGCAGTTTTTTCTTCTCTTTCATCGTCAATTGCCAACATTCAGATCCATTTCTTTTTCTTCTTTTTATGTCGACATGACTCTGTCTGTTTTTCAATGTGCCTCCAGTAAGTTCTTGCCCAGTTCTTGATGTTCTCCATATTGAATCTACGTCGTATATCTGTACTTCTAGCTCTTTCCCATGGTGTCTTACCATCGATTTTTTCTAAGGGTAAGATAAGATAAGAATCTTACTTATTCTGTCTATAGTAGCGTAAATATATGGAAGAAAGACGACAGATCTATGAGGAATTTGATCACAGTTAAATACACGTGGTTGCGTAATTTTTTGGATAGTGGACATCGAGTAACCGTTCGAGTAAGGGTCTCATGTAGATGCGAAAGTTCATTCTTGAGATTTTTTGGTTCAGAAATAGAAATACCCCGATGGATGAGAAATTACATGACATAATTCTTTTGGGCTGGATGGTGGTGAAATGAATGAATGTGTAATAGCGATTTTTATGTCGGCCAATAAGTGACCAACACAGAGGGAAAGGGAGCGATTATTTAATATATCCGTTGTAAATCATGTACTTGCATATTGTGTACTCACATGGTAAGAAAAAAAGAAGAAAGCGTATTTGGACAATAAAAGTACCATGAGCTTTAGGTATGAGGGGTATGATTCCAAAGCTGAGGACTCGAAATAGTCCATGAAAATATCAGCAATGACAGAGAAAAGTGGGAAACTCATTGAGGCTCAAGCAAAAGATGCAACAGAAAGGCATTTAACTGCAACATCAGCTAAAATTAGGGATTTTTCATTAGGTAAATAAAGATATCACATAAAAACTTCCAAGGATGTCTTGGCGGTGGATCGTTGTGGTGTGAAATGTATGAAATTGCTGGCATGAGAAGAATTGGGATCAGTATAAGTCTTAAGGCTGTTTTAGCAGATGAAGCACACTGCGATTTGAAATGGGCGTATCACTTACTTTTCTACACTGCTTACGCCAGACCATCTTTACTCAGTGACGCCGGTCGACGGGTAGTTTAATGACAACAAATGCATTATTTTCCATTCAAATTAGTTTTAACACGAACTAACTGACCGTACGTTCATAATTTCGAATAACGTGTCCAAATTTCGAGATATTTTGTCGGTAAATAACAGAGAAAACACTGTCTCTAGGTTTTGGTGCACCGATAAAACAGCCTTAAATTGATTGAATAAGTAATTTGGAAGTTTGCATGTTGATGAATCTCTAAAGATATTAGTAAAAAATACAAATTCAACAATTTAAACAACTTTCTCATCAAAATTAGTAAGCATCTCGATTAAAATTACATTATTGATTCACTGGAATTGATCTTCTTGCCTCTTATCGAACTTTTACAGCTTCTTACACTTTTAAAAAAGTCAAGTAGTTATAATAATCCCCTATTTGTATTATTACCATTAAAAGTGCTTACTGAATCTATTTCTGAACGTAGAAAAAACTAAGTGCGAATTTAGCTTTAACGAATACGATACGATCATCCAATATTACATATTCTGACATCAAATTGCCCCAAAAAACTCTATAATCTCTACACACTATGAATTTCTTTATCAGTCAATCATAATTTTGATGCTTTTTTACGATTACGTACTTAAATAACAATAACAAATATATATAAAATTGGGCGTTCCACAGGGATACGTCTCGGGACCGGTTTAAACCAGCATGTATGCGTTATGCTTTGTAAACATAGGAATTTAGAATATTAAATTTGTTCAGGTTTTAAAGAATTATCAAGAAATTGCACAAGAATGAGGAGAGTTACTAACATTCTTAAGTAAACTATGGTTAAGGATTTTAATCTATCAACAACTAGACTTTTTACTTCATTGGTGGAGCTCTAAATACTTAAAAGTAATTAACACTTTTAGACAAAACAGTTTTTGCTTCCGTCTTATTTGCTACACATTATCTTTCAGTTTTCTAGACGTATGGGCTTAGATTTGGCACATTATGGCAATCATCAGTGATACTAAAGACCTAGTTGAAACTGGATCTCCACAAATTGTTTTTTTCCATTGCCAACCGTTGCCCTTGCCCATATTTTACACAAGCGATAATGGATATCGTCTAGGAAGACATGTGTCTTGCTCATTTTAGATGCTTTTATGAAGAATCACTACAATTTGCAATATTTTACTAGGATTTCTGAGTTCTATCACGTCGCTTTTGGCTTCCGTCCTGATAAATTCCCAGTGATTGGATTCGGATTGCTCGTATTCCCCTTACTAGTGTATATATTGGCTAAAGAAGAATATAGTTAATATAACATTTTACCATCCGATATCGGATTTGCAGATTGAGTCATTTGTTTACTCAGAAATTTCTTCATCTTCAAAAAGGCTGCTCTTGATTGCTCAATTCTTAAACGAATTTCTGATTTCGGATTCAGATTTCCGTAATCCAGATTCTTAAGTATTTAATTTTGTCCACTTGCTCAATATCTTCATTTTTTATCTGAATCCTTGTAACGACTTTGCCCCTCTTACTTACAGCATCACAAATTGTGTTTAGTAACGTCTGCAGGTCTGTCTCACTTTCAGCGATAATGACTGTATCGTCAGCATAAAGGATGTTATTTAGTACTGGACTGTATAATATACTTGACGAAAACACTCCGGTATATTTTCTACAAAAAACTTTTGGAAATTCAAACGTACATTGGTTACATTTTTGGCACCCAACGTGGGGATGAAATCTAGTTCGCAGTGAATATTTGGTTCTCTGTAGTGATACATTCTTACACAATAACATAATTACTTTTTTAGTTAATTATATTTAAAGCTCCAAATAAAACTCGTATAGAAATTGCGCAGAACGAACCGGTAAATATATTTGAGGCGCTGCAATTGAATGACATATTCTAAAAAACCTGAACACAACAAACACACCAAACATGTCGCTAAGAAACAAAATATCTCAAACATGCTAATATCATTATACTTTATACCTAAACTTTTGATAATACAACGTTCAAAAACTATTTTAATCGAAATTGTTATATTTCAGTGTATATATTTTTAATTTTTTGGCCGAAAAAAATAGTTTTCATCGCACTACCCTAGAATGAGAAGATCCTAGTCGGCACTACTGCTATTTCGATGGAAGCTTGTCATTCCAAGATAAAATTTTTACAAATAGCTACCGAACTTGATAATTTTATTGAGCATTAGTTTATGTACAGCTTCCCTTTATTGATAGGTACGCCAAGTATGACACTATTGTTAGATATCGTGATATCTAATTGATTTTGAAATTTTGGAATCTTCCACTTTACGTTAAATATTATATCTACAAATTATTTGATTATAATGAGAAGAACGAACTGCAGTGGTCGTTGAAGGAAAGAAAGGTCGTTGAACCTTTACATCCACTTTTGTTGAACGTTATTTCTCCTAAAATAAACACAATTGGGCACATTTATATCTAAACGGCAACATTGAAACGATTTTTCGGTTAATATCCTATAAAAAACGTGCTGTTTATCGCTTTGTAAATCATATATTGTTTTGCAGTATAATCCTGCTGAATGTAGATCTTCTATAATCCAAATCCAATAGGATTGTCAGGGCAGACATTTTGTAGTTCGTAAACACTCTATAGTAAGCGGCTATATATTTATTTATTAGCACACAAATTTACTTCTCAATTACCATTTTTGTCGGTTACATCTGCTATAAGTCCGAACTAGATAAAGTACACTCGCCTTGTTGCGAAATTTATTAGTTAGTACCGCGTGCAGCTTATCGGTGTCGTTGAGGTATACCTGAAAGTCAAGAGAGGGACAGGCGGACATTGTTATCCTTTTCGAAAGTAATATTCTTATTGCAATACGGCAATATTGTTAAAACTCGCCGGTAAATAGTGGAAATAAATATTAAAATCAGGTAGTCAGAAGTATTACATGATCGCACGGTCGGGTAACATGGCATCAATACCAACGTGAAGTACATATGTTAATAAACCGTATAAAAGGAGGTGGTTATCTGTGAAAGAAAAACAAATGATTAAATCGGTTTATGAGGGATTACGTAGAAGAACATCGGCTCGTACGGTTTTTTCGAATAATTCAAGGTAATAAACCACTTCAAAAACCTATTCATAAAAGACATACAGAAATTGTATTGGACGATATTTACGAAAAGTAAAATCCGAAGAACAGATCATGGATTTTCCTTTTAGGAACGAAATGTCCACGTTAAAGGGCTAGTTAAACTAGAAATTAATGTAGACGCAGATGATACTTTATAATAAAATATCTATGCGGGTATACAAAGAGGATTCCGTGAAATGGATTTTCGGTATGTAACGAGAAAAGTTTGTTAATCGACATGAGACAAACTAGTGATATGGCGGAAATAATATTTACAAAAAAATTCGTGATTTTAGACCTTTTGGCAAAAAAATTAAATATATTGACGAGACGTGGATTGAATGAGAGTAATACAAATCCAAAGTATGGCAAGAGTTAAATATTAAAAGTTCACTGACAGGCTTTTAATGAGGGACTTTCAACCAGCTTAAAAGCACCTTCGGGCAAAGGGAAGACGCGTCATTATTACGCACATAGGAAGTGATTCAGGTTTCTTACAAGTTGGTTTTAAATGCATTTACCTCTATCAAAACGGGCGATTATCATGAGGGAAATGAATTCGGATGTGTTTGAAAAATTTATTTCCTCATATACTGACTCTTGCAGAACCTGAATCGGTAATTAATAAATGGACTTCCTTCATCTCGAAAGGCAGATATAGTTGATTGGCTGGGAAGCAAAAATATAGAATTTAATGAATCCATGATAAAAGTTCAATTACTTGATGTAGTACGCAAACATAAGACTTCCTACATCAGATTTGCAGTAGACGAAATGGTACGTGAGCATAACATCACCGTATTAAAAACCCCACCGTATCATTGTGAAATTCCAACTGGCAGTCATGCATTAAAACATGCACAGAAAGAAAAAGATAAAAATGTGGGACGTAGACACGCGTGTCGATGTTCATATCGAGCCCATTATTATTACTCCAGGAGAAGACAGCAGTGATGGTGAATTAACATCTGGAAGTTAATCAGTATAATCCGATTTATTTTAAATAATAACTAATATAGTTCTAGTGAATTTGTTTTTTTGTTGCTGTTGTTGTTTTACCATTCGGAAAGTACCTGTCCGATCCTTCGTCCTACGAGGTTATAATATTGTAAGTACTTACCTAATAACTTTATTATTATTATGGCAAGTTTGTTTCTCAAAATTAAGGTTAAAATTAGGCTGCCGGGTCTATTATTATTTTCTGTAAAGCAGTTGGTATTTATATTTGAATATTAATTTTATTTTAAAAATATCAATAGGTACATAAGATCATTATTCCAATATCAGTACGTTTAAAGAAGTCTAATGTAAAGGGTTCCTTTCGAATTAGTCCTCACAATGATTTCCCTTATTTTAAAAATGTACACGCCACCATTGAACTACACTCATCTCTCGTTTCGTGCCCTCCAGTGTCTATCATTTTAAAGCGATACCCTGACAATTCTATTGAATTTGGACTGTAAGTACATGTTTTCTAGCATGTATTACTTTCTACATTTCTTCTAATATAAACTGCTCCTGCTCACAAAAAAACATTTTTTTGACATTAGGGGGAATTTTTTCCTGAATTCATTTAGGAAAATAATCCGTGACAAATTGTATAAGAATGTAAAACGAAAAAAAAAGTAAATACTTAAATGAACATTAACGAATATTGTGTTTTGTGTAAATAATAATCTCATTTAATGCTTGTACAAGATTCCGCGTTTCAAAATCCGGTATTAAATACCTTTTTCTTCTTAAATCTACGTCATAGAAAAAATGTAATTTTAAAGCTTAAAACAAATCTACAGTTATGTTACAAACATCTTTGGCAAAATATAGAAATAAAACTAATGAATCTACATACAATTATTCAAAAATTAAAAATAACATCACTCTTTTTGAGATTTTTGTAGTATTTAAAGCTATTTGGAGAGCATTATGGACTTGGGAAATAAAGTAGTTTTCAAAATGAATGTGTAAAATAGATATGCTGTCTTGGTTGTAAAAACATTTTGTGTAATTAAAGAAACCCGTTAAGACGAATTCCTCTCAGATCTATAAGAATTTGCTAATCTTAGCTGTTTCATTAGATAAAATAAATTAAATGAGTGTGATAAATTAAGAGAGACATCGATAGACAATAGCTATGGAGATGTATAAGAGAGAAATGGGTTTCTGATAAATATGTAAGGCTCTTGAAGGATATGTATGAGGGAAATTACACCAAAGTAAGGACTTGTGTTGGATTGACCGAAAGTTTACCAGTGACCATTGGTTTGCATCAAGGCTCTTCACTGAGTTTCTATATGTTTAAAAAGAAATGTTGCAAGGTTGGAGAAGGGCTATTAAAGAAGGAGGACTTACGGTTAGCAGGTCTAAAATTGAGTATATGTGGTTGAGAGCAACAGGAACGGTTGGAAACATCGATTCGTTTGGAGAAAAACTAGGAAGAGTGGGACATTTTAAATACCTTGGCTTGTTCCTTTAAAAAAGTTCTTCTTTTCAAGGAAGAACCACACCATCTTCTGTATGTCATTTACCTTCGCAACAAGGAAATTATCAAGGGGTTCTTTTAAGTAGGTAATGCAGAGATTTTGCATATCCACTACGAAAAAATTGCGACTAACTTTTGCCACGATGTTTAGCCAATGCTCCGGAACAAAAACCTGAAATTCACTTGTTATTTTGGCATTTTCAATGACGGTACAATCTTGATCACACTACATAAAGTAATGGAACTGGTACAAAAAAAACCGATGATCTTTTATTTTGTCCTCCACAATTATCGCTGTAGGTGATAATATTCCTAACAGTGGGAGGTAAAGTTCCTATATATTTTAGTACGCAGGATGCCACTTCTTTAGGACCTCGACCACTTTTCCTTCATGTCGCATAAACATTGGGGCTTTCCCACTTTTTAAGTCACGGACGCAAAAGTTATATGTTCACAACTGTCTACTGTAAAACACCTTGCCAAAAGTAAGGTGTGGGGTAGGAAGGGCTTTTTCTAAATCAAAACAAAACTGCGCTAGTTGGATCATTCTTGAAACTAATAATAGCTTCAGTTTTTGCTGTCTTAGCGGCTTCGGTTTCCTAAGATGCAGCTCCTTTTCGATTTTATTATCGCCATCTGAGCCATTTTTAATCAGATTTTCTAGTCTTTCACATGTTGTGCAGGTGTCAGTGTAAGGTTGTTTTAAATTAAATATCACAATTTTACCGGCTGAGCATTTCTGTCTTTACAAAATTCTTTATATAGCTTAATAAGTTTTGTAATATGTAAATTCGATGAAGATAGGTACCAAGCTCTTGTAGAGTGACCGTATCCATTGTTGCAAAGAAAATTAATAAAACCAAACCAAAAAGCACAGTCTGTCACAACAATAACTAAAAATATAGTTGTAAAGTTGGAGATCAATGGAGATAGTAATACATATCTCCCTTGGCCTCTAAATATGTGTCTACCTCTTCTTCTTGTAGTGCCTATCCTTTTCGGACGTTGGCGACTATCATGGCAATCTGTATTTTGCACACGTATTTTGTGCCCAAGACTGCGATGTAGTGCATTAAAGCCCTTCCCCCTTTTAAATTCAATATTTGTTTCGTCCCTTCTAAGTGTTTTCTGTTTTAGTGTGTTTAAATTGTCCTTAATTGTTTGTATTTTAATATTTTATTTACTTGACTTTCCAATAATTTAGTAATTGCCAATAGAACTTTATCAAAGTAATTTGATAACTACAAGTTGGAAAATAATTGCACACCCACACAATTTTTACATCTAAACTTATTCATTGTCATAAAACTGTCACCTTCATAAAACAATTACTCAATAAATAACACACATTTCAAAAATATATCTCTCGAATAAGTATAAATAGCTTTTAATAACACAATGGTATATTACATCACTTTCATTTAACAAACAATCACACACATATCTCTTCTTCATTGGATCAAATCTATCTCCTCAAGAACTTCTCGTTTACTGTCAAACAACTGCAATAATAGAATTGAGTTCTCCATTCAACAATACATAGTAGTTTCAACCATGTTCTACCATCCATCAATTAATAGAGTACCGGCATCATTTGTTTAACTTTGTATCGAGACCTGAGGATGCTTTGCATATTGTAGAAAGCGAAACCGGTCGTCTGATAGTTAAATTAAATTGATTGTGAATAAGTCTTATTTATTATTTCTTTACCTATTTTCTTTATTTATTCGGAGACCCAGACTACCTGTTTCCTCCTCGAGCTGTGAAAACACCTCTCTCACGTCTCTTTCTAGAATGTGTGACTGCATCTATATCATCAGCAAAGGCCAGCGACAGTTTTGATCCTTGATAAGCAAATCCTCTAGGAAGCTCAGACGATATTTTACATATTGCATATTTTAATGCAAAATTGAACAGCAACGGTGACAAGGGATCCCCCTGCCCAAGTTCTGAATTTATACCAAATGGCATCGACGTTCTGCTTCCTATCTTTACTTGTGCATATGAGTCTGTCAAGCACATTTGCGTTAATTCAACTAATTTTCTTGGTATTCCCATTTCTAAAATTGCTATCCACAATTGCTTCTTATGAATCATATGCTTTCTGGTAATCTATGAAAATTTGGTGCACATCGCGGTTGAATTCCCAGTTTTTCTCGAGCAGTTGTATTCGATTTTGGCTGTTTTTATTATGGATATTTTATTTGGCTCTTTTCCTTTTTGCATTCTTAATTACCTTTTTTGCCTCCAAAGAAAACGCTTGTTATTTGAGTAGTTAAAATGTGAACCGCTAGATGTCGGCAACTGTCAGTTATTCAGTTATATCCCTTTGTCACAAATTTTTTCTATATTTAAACTAACTGACTCTGCATTTAACTCCACAATGTCAAAAATGTCACTTACCACCCTTGGCCTCTCGACGCTTTAGTTGTTTTCTTGCGTGGTTTTTTGGTTTTAACAATGAAAAGCTAGAGCAATCGGTGGATGCCAGTAGCATTAGCACAAGCTAAAGCAATGATACGATCCTTGCTTATTTTAGGTTCAGATGCTGCTAATTCACGACGTGGCGCAAGAGTTTTTCGTATCAAATCTTACAATTGAGCCCAGTTTCGTCCGCATTGTAATCATCTTCGACTGCATAATTTTCTTCCTTCAATAGCTCCCTTAGTTTGATTTTGAATGAATCTGCTGCTGATGAATCAACAGACAGACAGTTTTTCTCCTTGTATTTGAAGTTTCCGAATGCTCGACATAATTCGTTTTAACCAACCTATTCTTACTTGAAAATTTGACGGCCCTCCGAGTTTTTCGCTGAATTGAACTGCTTATTCACACATAATCAGACCGGAAATAGGTTATCTCTGGGATATTTTTTGAGTAAATCACTTATATATAGCATCACCTAAATCCGTGGCAAGTTTCATCGTTTTAATACAATTGACAATTGCGCGAAGCGCAGGAGGTAGGTAAGATAAGGTCGGGAGTTCGGATAAGCGGGCCTGGGGTTGATCGACGTTCGTATAATCGAGCTCTACTGTATGATATTTTTACCGTTTATTATAAATGTCTGGTATTTAATTAAAAATATGTCATGTAGTAATTTTGCTCTAGTTATTTTGTACTTATGGACGTTAATGATCTTATAATCATTTATCGCAGTCAAGACAAGGTAAAATTGAAGGAAAAGGCCCCAGGACGAAAAAGAATATCCTGGCTTGCTAACCTGAGAGCAAGACCTCAACACAGCTATTTAGTATAGCAACCAACAAAGTCAATTCCTCGGACAATCTATTTTATACATTTCTTTGAGACTACTTTATTCTTAATGTGGTATTTTAAATAAAAAATAATTTACTGTAGGTACTACGATTAACTGGTGACAATCTTGATCACTGAGATTTGATATTAACGTGCATTTTTTACTTAAAACACCAAACGCTAAATAAAACTGACTTCAACCTTTTAAAACAAAGACTCCTTATCATACCGTCGTACCATACGTACAAAATACCACTCTGGTGCTATCACTGTCTAAAGTGACGTCTTCCGGACTGGCAAGGTCTACGCGCACGCTTCCGGAATTCTGGCGTTTCCTGCCACCTCCCCAGTTGCTCAGTGTCCATCGGTAAACACCGTCTGTCGATTCATTGGTCGATTCTTCGATCGGCTGGCTGTCTAGCGTGTTGGAACTCGAACTCGTCGTACCACCGAAGGAGTCGGCTCCACCTTTAAACCTACCTATTCCTGTTTCAAGACAAAAATATTAATTATAGATTACTACACATTTATTTGGTGTAAAGTTTCAACAATTGCTACAGTTATGTCATTTATTACACGCATATATAACACTACAATAACAATTACTAGTCTCTAAACCACAAAATGTAAAACAATATTTATTTAATAATCCAGGACACGTTGTGACATCACTGTCATCATCAGCATTCTAAATCAGGAGACACTAAATCTGAAATGCGTAAGAATACACAACTTAAGTGTACAAAGAGTTCTTAATGTAAACAATTTTGGTTACGAAATCTACTTATAGAAAAGTGGTTGGGTCGCCAACGCCATAGAGAACGTCCTATACCACATAGTCGGGTTATTACAAAGATCCAAAAGTACCATTTTTCTCCTATGGGTACCATTTTGAAGAGAAAAGTTGGGACAAGAAGTAGTGACATGTGTCAGCATTGGCGTACTATCAATACGCCATGACAATACAGTTAGTAATTATAATCCTTAAACGGGTGTGGAATTTATGTAAAAAAATTAATGAATGTTCACCATATGTGAGGCAATCACAAAAGCTGTTTAAACATATGTGCAGTTTAGTGGTTTTAGAAAAGAACTTGTAAAAATTATGTTCGATAGGCAGCAAATATAAGGTTTGAATTTGTAGCATTTTATATTGAGATCCCTCGAATATGTAAAATATTAAAATCCCCTTATATATGTTTGATATATCTAAGAATATTTCGTACGTATTAAAACCCAAATATCTTTTCAATTCTTTCTTAGGTCGGCCAAGTTAAAATAAACCATTTTAGAGTTGTTTATTGTTTTAACTTTTTCGGCAATTTCTTTTAATGTTTTATTCGAAGTCGTCTTATAATTTTTATACGTCGCAAAAGGATATCTACGTCGTTTCGTTGTGTTTTGCTATTTCAGCGTTTTGTTTATTTTCAAGTTATATCAACGAATTTTTAAATTCGTCATTCGATTCGTACTTGGGTCGCCGGTAGAGTCAGGT